>PVIW01003237.1:53359-177110 GCA_004026585.1 Noctilio leporinus | reverse complement strand
CTGGCTTATTTCACTAAGCATAATACTCTCCAGTTCCATCCATGTTGTTGCAAAGGGTACCAGTTCCTTCTTTCTTTCTGCTATATAGAATTCCATTGTGTAAATGTACCAAAGTTTTTTGATCCAATCATCCACTGATGGGCACTTAGGCTGTTTCCAGCACTTGGCTATTGTAAATAGTGCCGCTATGAACATAGGTTCTTATGAATTGGTGTTTCAGGATTCTTTGGGTATAGTCCAAGTAGTGGAATTGCTGGATTAAAAGGCAGTTCCATTTTTAGTTTTTTAATGAAACCCCATACTGTTTTCCACAGTGGCTGCACCAGCCTACATTCCTACCAACAGTGTATGAGGGTTCCCTTTGCCCCGCATCCTCGCCAACACTTGTTGTCTGTTGATTTGTTGATGATTGCCATTCTGACCTGTGTGAGGTGGTATCTTATTGTGGTTTTCATTTGCATCTCTCTGATGACTAGTGATGTTGAGCATTGTTTCATATGCCTCTGGGTCCTTTGTGTATCTTCCTCAGTGAGTTGTCTGTTCAGGTCCTTTGCCCATTTTTTAATTGGGCTGTCTGTCTCCCTGGCATTAGTTCTATAAAGAGTCGCATTATCTATATTGAGTCAATCTATATTGAGTCGCATTAGTTCTTTATATATTTTGGAGATCAAACCCTTGTCTGAGCTATCATTGGCAATTATGTTTTCCCATACAGTTGGTTCCCTTTGAATTTTGCTGATATTTTCTTTAGCTGAACAGAAACTTTTCAATTTGATATAGTCCCATTTGTTGATTCGTTCTTTGATTTCCTTTGCCCTTGGTGAAGTATCAGTAAACATATTTTTGTGTAGGATATCTGAAAGTTTACTGCCTATATTTTTCTCTAGGACCTTTATGGTGGCACTGCTTATGTTTAAATCCTTTATCCATCTTGAGTTTATTTTGGTGTATGGTGTAAGTTGGTGGTCTAGGTTTATCTTTTTACATGTTGCTGTCCAGTTCTCCCAACACTATTTGTTGAAGAGACTGTTTTTACTCCATTTGATGTTCCTTCCCCCTTTGTAAAATATTAGTTGACCATAGTGCCCTGGGTTAATTTCTGGGCTCTCTATTCTGTTCCATTGATCTATATATCTGTTCTTATGCCAGTACCAAGCTGTTTTGATGACAGTAGTCTTGTAGTATTGTTTGAAGTCTGGTATTGTGATTCCTCCTACCTTGTTCTTCTTTCTCAAGATTGTGGTGGCTATTCGTGGGCGTTTAAAATGAAGAAACAGAGGAAGCCAAAGAGGAATACAGACACAAAGGGAGAAAATGGCAATGAATAAGTATCAATCAATAATAACCTTAAATGTAAATGGATTAAATGCACCAATCAAAAGAAATAGGGTAGCTGAATGGATAAGACAACATGACCCACATATGTGCTGTCTTCAACAGACCCACCTCAGAACAAAAGATTGACACAGATTGAGAGGGAAGGGATGGCAAAATATATATCAAGCAAATGGACATGAAAAAAAAGCTGGAGTAGCAGTACTTATTTCAGACAAAATAGATTTTACAATGAAGGCCATAAAAAGGGACAAAGATGGACATTTCATAATGCTTAAGGGAACAATCCATCAAGAAGAAATAACTCTGATAAACATATACGCACCCAACATAGGAGCTCCAAAATATATAAGGAAAATCTTGGAAGACTTTAAGAAAGACATAGACAGCAACACACTAATAGTAGGGGATTTTAATATCCCACTATCAACAACGGACAGATCTTCCAAACAAAAAATCCCCAGAGATGTTGTGGCATTGAACAACACTTTAGAGGAAATGGACCTAACAGATGTATACAGAGTCTTTTACCCAAAGAAGCAAAATACACATTCTTTTCAAATGCACATGGATCATTCTCCAAGATAGACCCCATGGTATGTCACAAGACAAGCCTCCACAAATACAGGAAAATTGAAATCATACAAAGTATCTTCTCAGATCACAATGGCTTGAAACTAGAAACCAATCTCAAGGGAAAGAACCAAAAATTCTCTAACTCCTGGAGACTGAATAACATGCTTTTAAGCAATGAAGGGGTTAACAATGAGATCAAAGATGAAATCAAAAAGTTCCTGGAAAAAAATGACAGTGAACACACAGCTAAATTCAACTCTTAAGGAATGAAATTATCCTAATATTGCATACAATATTCCAGAGAGTTTACAAAAATGAGTAAGTACAAATTTCTTAGAACATAAAACATTTTCATTATACCAAAAATGTGTTAAAAATAATATTTTCAAAATTTAAAACTGTTCAACACAAGAGATATTAAGCTTAGGTGGTTGGAGTGTTATCTTTCCCAGTCAGGAGACATGCCTAGATTGTGAGTTTGATCCTGGTCAGGGTGTGTATGGGAGACAACTGATTAGTGTTTCTTCTTTCTCTGCCTGCCTGCCTGCCTGCCTGCCTATCTCTCTCTCACCCTGTTCTCTAAAATCAATAAATGTATCCTTCGATGATGATTTAAACAAAAGTGAATAGCAAGCAACAGTCAAGGAAAAAATATTTACAATGCATATATATGACAAAGGCCTTGCATTTTATCTAGAATAGTAAATATCTTCTTTAAAAAATTTTAAATTTATTGGGATGGCATTGCTTAGTAAAATTATAGAACTTTTGACTGTATAATTCTATAATAAAATATTTGAAGTTTATAACCTAATACAAATAAGAAAACTGAGGCTCAGAGATTAGACATTTTTGCCCAAGATTACATAGATAGTGAATGACAGAAGATCATTTAAAGAAAAAATGCTTTTTCCCCCAAATAAGTGAAGTAACCCACTTGTTGTCCCCTAAAATGAAGACAGTACCACAAAATGAGGGGACAGCTCTGCTTGAAGAACAAGGTCATTGAGAAGGCAAGAATGAGACGTAATCTTGTTCTCAGGAAGGTGGAGGTGGATATTGTTGCATGAAAAAGTCCATGGAAGATACAAAAAGAACCCATACTCTGGGGCCTTACAATGGTTGTGTTTGCTTTTCTCCTTTTTGGGGTGATGGCATTGGTTCATAAAGTTAAATTGGCTTCAGGTACACATTTCTGATACATGATCTGTATGTTGCATTGTGTACCCATCACCCAAAGTCAAACCATCTTCCATCACCATATATTAGGTTCCCTCCACTAATATATACTTTTAAATGAATCATATAAATTAGTTTAGGCATCAACAAAAGTATGAAAATGACCTAAGCAGGAACTTTATAACTGTATAACTTTTATAAAAGTTATACAAATTGTCAATAAGAATATGAAGTTGTACAATATCATTAGTTATAAGGAATAACAATGAACTACATTGAGATACAATTTTGGCTTTAAAGAATATTGGCAATACCAAATGTTAGCAAGGATTTGGAGAAACTATGTAGAATCCTTATACATTGCTAGTGGAAGTGTGAAATGGTACATTTTGAAAAACTGACAGTTTGTTTTTTAAAGATTTTATTTATTTATTTTTGAAGAGAAGGGAAGGGAGGGTGAAAAAGAAGGAGAAAAACATCAGTGTGTGGTTGCCTCTTGAGCACACTCAACTGAGGGTCTGGCCGCCCACCCAGACATGTTCCCTGACTGGAGATGGAACCAGCAACCGTTTCATTCTCAGGCCGGCATTCAATTCACTGAGCCACAGCAGCCAGGGCCTGTCAGTTTTTGATAAATTTAAACATATGACAACAATGCCTTTCTTAGGTATTTCACAGAAAAAATGAAAACATATACCTGTAAAATGACTTATATGAAATAACCTTATTCATAATAGCTCAAAGTTAAAATAAATGGCTGTGGATAAAAGAATGAATAAACATTTGTGATACAATCATACAATAGACTAGACCACAGGAATAAAAATGAATCACTGATATATCTAACAACATGGATGAATTTCACAAAGATCCATATACAAAATAATATATACTGTACAAGTCCATTTGTGTAAAAATCAAGAACAGACAAAACTGATGTATTTGTTAAAAATTAGTAGCCCTGGCTGATGACACAAACCCTGGCTGGTGGCATAAGCCCTGGCTGGTGGTACAGTGAATAAGGTGTTGGCCTGTGAACCCAAAGGTTGCTGGTTTGATTGCCAGCCAGGGCACAGAATCAGGTTGCAAGCCAGGTCTCTAGTCAGGTCCATAGCTGGAGACAGTTGAAAGACCACCATACATTGGTGTCTCTCTTCCTCTCTGCCTACCTCCCTTCCCCTCTATCTAAAGGTAATAACTAAAATCTTTTAAAAAATTTAGTAAGTGGTTGCCTCTGGGTGGAAATGGGATGTAGGAGAAATTACTAGAATAGCAGAAATGTTCCATATCTTGTTTTAGGCTTATATCATTGTCAAAACATATCAAACTGATTGCACAAATGTCTGTATGTATTATTATATGTAAGTTATACCACAATTAATAAAGTATGTAAAAGAGAAGGAAAATATGTAGTAAAATTAAGTACCCAGCATCCTTACATGTTGAAACCCAGGTCCAGATGTCATACCTGCACCTCTGATTCCACTCTCAGACATTGTGGGTTTGAGAATCTTTTATGAGGTGTCACAGATTTCAAAACACTGATTTCAAAACCTGGCAGAACATTACAAGAAAGGATATTACAAATCAATATCCCTCATGAGTATATATGCAATGATTCTTTATAAAACATTGGCAAATCAAATCCAGTGATATTGAGGACAATACACCATATCAAAAGTTGGATATAGTTACCATGTTGATACCAGAGAAATTAATGATTATCCTAATAGGTGTAAGAAAAACATGTAATAAAATCTCTTAGAAAACTATAAACAAAAAGGTATTTCATTGGTCTGATAAAGAATGGCTAAACATTGTATACCAATAATGAAACATCAGAAAGAGAAGTGAGAAAACAAATCCCATTTACCATAGCAACAAGAAAAATAAAGTACCTAGGAATAAACTTAACTAAGGAAGTAAAAGACCTGTACTCAGAAAACTACAGAACAATGAAGAAAGGAATCAAGGAAGATACAATAAATGGAAGCATATACCATGTTCATGGATGGGAAGAATTAACGTCATTAAAATGTCCATACTACCCAAAGCAATCTACATATTCAATGCAATTCCAATTAAAATACCAATGACAGACTTCACAGAAATAGAAAAAATACTTCAAAAATTTATATGGAGCCAAAAATGCCCATGAATAGCTACAGCAATCTTGAGAAAGAAGAACAAGGTAGGAGGAATCACAATACTAGACTTCAAACAATACTACAAGGCTACTGTCATCAAAACTATCTGGTACTAGCATAAGAATAGACATATAGATCAATGGAACAGAACAGAGAGCCCAGAAATTAACCCAGGACTCTATGGTCAACTAATATTCAACAAAGGGGGAAGGAACATCAAATGGAGTAAAAACAGTCTTTTCAACAAGTGGTGTTGGGAGAACTGGACCAGCAACATGCAAAAAGATAAAACTAGACCATACACCAGAATAAACCCAAAATGGATAAAGGATTTAAACATATGCAGTGCCACCATAAAGGTCCTGGAGAAAAATATAGGCAGTAAACTTTTGGATATCCTACACCAAAATATGTTTACTGATACTTCATCAAGGGCAAAGGAAATAAAAGAACAAATAAACAAATGGGACTATGTCAAATTGAAAAGTTTCTGTTCCGCTAAAGAAAACACCAGCAAAATTCAAAGGGAACCAACTGTATGGGAAAACATAATTGCCAATGATAGCTCAGACAAGGGTTTGATCTCCAAAATATATAAAGAACTAATGTGACTCAACACCAGGGAGATAGACAACCCAATTAAAAAATGGGCAAAAGACCTGAACAGACAACTCACTGAGGAAGATACACAAAGGACCCAGAGGCATATGAAAGAATGCTCAACATCACTAGTCATCAGAGAGATGCAAATGAAAACCACAATAAGATACCACCTCACACAGGTCAGAATGGCAATCATCAACAAATCAACAAACAAGTGTTATCAAGGATGTGGGGCAAAGGGAGCCTTGGTGTACTGTTGGTGGGAATGCAGGCTGGTGCGGCCACTATGGAAGACAGTATGGGGTTTCCTCAAAAAACTAAAAATGGAACTGCCTTTTGATCCAGCAATTCCACTATTTGGACCATACCCAAAGAATCCTGAAACACCAATTCATAAGAACTTATGTACACCTATGTTCGTAGCGGCACTATTTACAACAGCCAAGTGCTGGAAACAGCCTAAGTGCCCATCTGTGGATGAATGGATCAAAAAACTTGATACGTTTATACAATGGAATACTATACAGCAGAAAGAAAGAAGGAACTTGTACCCTTTCCAACAACATGGATGGAATTGGAGAGTATTATGCTTAGTGAAATAAGCCAGTCAGTGAAGGACAAATACCATATGATCTCACCTATTACAGGACAATAATGAACAAAACTAACAACAAGCAAAACAGAACCAGATATACGAATACAGTGAATAGGCCTTCAATGGTCAGGGAGAAGGGGGGTAGGGGGAGTGGGGAGGAAGAGGCAAGGAAGGGGAGCAGTTTAGATAGGAACCTAGTATAAAGGAACCATGGACATGGACAACAGGTGGGATTGACTTTGGGGAGGAATGGGTGGGTGGGGAGGAGGACAGAGGGGAGCAAAAAGGGGATGGATGTAATACAACAACAATAAAATTAAAGAAAATTGTAATGACTCCCCATTTACTATAAGAGTATGACCAACATTCTTAATTAAGCTTTCAAATTCCGCCCCCTCAAAAAAAAAAAAAAAAAAGAATGGCTGAACAGAAGAAACCTACAGCAGATGTTATGCTAAATGTTGATGTATTAAACACTTTCCCCTGAAATGAAGAATAAAATAACAATGTCTTAGCAAGTACATGGAAAGTATGTGGTATGACACTTGGAATAAAATAAGTCCTCAATAAAACTTAGATATTTAGCAATTTTTAAAACTCTACTTAGTTTCTTTTAGATAACTCTAATTTTTTATTACTGTCTTTACTTATTTATGGCTTTTTATCTATTTGATTTGTATTTAACTAGCTTTTGTTTTTATCACATTTTTACCTACTTTATCTTTACCCCTTAATTTTAAAATTTATTTTTGATCTTTGTAATATTAATGCTTTTATTTTCAAACTGTTTTAACTACCTTCCAATAGTTTTTCTTTGCATATCTTTGCTGACAAAATAAATACATTTTATTTTTGATAATCTGAATGTTTTAGTAGCCATTCTTAAATTTTACCAACATACTTAGTTTGTTATTTCTATATAAGAAAATGAAATCTTTATGTGCTGTTTGTGGGAAAGTAAATTGATAAGGCCATTATGGAAAACATATGGAGGTTCCTCAAAATGCTACAAATAGAACTAGTACATACTCCAGCAGTCCCTCTTCTGGATATAGACCCAAAATAAATGAAATCAGTATCTCAGAGATGTATCTACACTCACATGTTCATTGCAGCACTATTTGCAGCAGCCAAGATATAGAAACAACCTAAGTGTCCATTGACAGATGAATAGGTAAAGATAGGTGTTTGAATCAGTGGCTATACTTGAGGCTCTCATCCTGTGTATGTGGTAAAACTAAGTGCCCTGCATCCTTATATGGTTCAACACCAGATCCAGATATCACACTGACATATCTGGTTCCACCCTTTGGCATTGTGAATTAGAGAATATTTTGTTGTGGGGGTCTGTCCTATGTACTGTAAGATGTTTAGCAGCATTGTTGGCCTTGGCCTTTACCCACTAAAGGCCAATAGTGCTCTACCATCAATCATGACAACAGAAATGTCTACAGATATTGCCAAATGTCCCTTAGGAGGAGGGCACATGTTTTTTCTAGGAACGCAGTTGTACAGGAATGAGTGTGGAGGCAAGGGAGATAGAAAAGTTGGCATAGACCTATTATTGCAACCTGAGCAGCTACTCCTTATTCATAATCTTTGGTAAGACCTGGAGGACACTTCCTTCACCAAGGCATTAAGAAATGAACCAGCATTCTCAGAAAGTTACATGATGGTTTTGCTATGAAGGCAGAAGATGGATGTGGGAAATTCTGCTGTGGAATTGTGTTCTCTAATGTCAATGGGAAATGAGATTCTTAAGTGGTGGAGATCAGGTGGCCAAATTCTGTTTTCAGAGACAATGTAGGTTCAATTACCATAATAATGCAAAAGAGTAAAGTGATATTCAAAGTGTTTGGCGTACAGGGATCTCTGGTGATGGCTAATTCCTAGGAATGATGTTAATGGACAGCACATTAAATGTCCCTTGTTGTATGTTGGTAGAAAAATTCCAGGTCTGGTCAGTAGAAACATAACTTTAGTTGCCAAGATGGGGGTCTATAACTTCTTAAACAGCTCTCAAACCTAAATTGGACTATAGATTTTGAACATGTCAATTGAAAGAGAGACCAAGTTCCTTTAAGAAAAAATTTTGCAGTGAGGTCACAAATATATCCATCACCATTTATCATGACAGTTCTGCATTGGAAAAGGGAAATACTTGAATCATTTAAGATTATTAGATACTGGCATTGAATTGATACTAATACTTAGAAATCAAAATTATTACCATGACTCACTAGTCAGAATAGGGCTTAAGGGGATCAGGTGAAAGAGTTTTGTCTAACAATGTCTAGGAGAATCACAAAACTATTCTGTAGTTATCTCCTTAGTCACAGAATATGTAATGGGTATAAATATGCTTACTAACTGGCAAAATTCCCACATTGGTTTCCAAACTCTTACAGCGAAATCGACTGTAGTAGAAAAGGTAAAGTGGAAGCCCTTGGAACTAGCCCCTGACCATCTATCCAAGATAATAATGCAAAAATAGTTCAACATATAGAGATTGGGCCACCCTCAAAGATTTGAACTCATCAATTTAGCCACTGCAAAAGCCAGATGTATTTTAAATAATTGCAAATTTTATTGCAAAGTTAATCAAGTACTAAATTTTACTTATTATGACCTATTTTTCTGAAGCAAACCAATACCTGAAAAATGCTTTTATTGGCCCTGTGCTAGTCAGAAATAAAAGTGGAAAATAATTTGCATTTACATGGGAGAAATAGCATTTCACTGCTCCTTTTTACTGCTTTGCCTTGGGCTATGTCAGTTCTACTCTCTGTCATAATATAATGTATAAGGAACCTGATACATGATATGCCTCGAAACATCAGTGGGTGTCATTATGCTTATAGGAACTGGTTCCAAGAAGCATCAAGAGCCCTAAATGACTCGGTAAAACACAAGAGTGCCCAAAAGTGGGAAGAAATAGCTAAATTTTCAGGGGGGTGGGTGAAATATTGTTGAAGTTTCTAGGGGTTTAATTTATTGGGGGCATTTGGGATATTCCTTCTAAAGTGAGACAACTTGTCGGACCTTGTAGCACTGACTAAAGAAAAACGAGCATGTTGGATAGTTCTCTTGGATTTTAAAAGCAACATAAATCACATGTAAGCATGCTGCTTTATTTATCAAGTAATCCATCAAAATATTAAGTTTGAATGGGTCCAGAAGAATAGAAGGCTGTGAAGCATGTTCATGCTGTATTGCAAACTGTCCTGGCATTTGGGCCACATGTCTCACCAGATCCAATAGTATTGGAAATATCCATGGTTCTTTGAAGCTTCTGAAAAACAGTAAGTGGAGATTTAAAGAACAAGTTCTAAGTTTTAGCATAAGGACAAGTCCTGTTCTGGAAACAATTCTTCATTTGCAAAGCAGCTCCAGATTGTGTAGGAAGAGAACTGACTACGTAAGTCCAACTTCTCTCAATGAACTGATGTCATCTGATTCAATAAGCTGTAGCATTCTGTCTTCAAGCGGAGATGGTATATACAAAACAGGACAAGTACACTGTACAAGGAGACAGCTCACACTCTGGTACCTGCCCCTACTGCTTTGGAACTTCTGCCTTGACCTATACTCATGAGCAGCCAGTGGAGGAGGAAATAATGTGAGCCTGGTTTACAGATGTTACCTACACAGCAACTACATGGTTGTTCTACATAGGGCTGTTCCTGATGGATAGTGGTGAAGGAAAAGTCTTCCAAAGGGCTAAAATCATACAATATATCTATCCCAGTTCATGTAGAAAAAAGATGGATTGGTAATGGATCTACATTCATTCATGGGAAGTGGCTGATGAGTGGATCTGCTGGATAAGAACTTAAAAATTTCAAATATTTGCACAAAAAGTTTTGCAGAAAGTAGTAGTTGAGTGAACTTTTGAAATATGCCCAGAGTAGGTAGATATTTGTGTCTTACATAAATAGCCTGGCAGTATCCATTTCAGAGACTTTCAATAATCAGGTAGCGAAGATAAGCCACCTTGTGGATCTCAGTTAGCCTCTTTTTCCCACCACCCTGCATTACTACATAGGGCATGAAGGGCCATGCATGGAACTCAATGGATTCACTGGGATACTTCTGAATACTGCTCTTTTGCCCAACAGTTTTGGTAAAAGGAAAACTAGCAACTCAATAAACATAGGATGACTAAACACTCACATCCTACAAAAAAAATGAAGGTTTAGTTACATTCTTATGGAAAACCCTGTTAGGCCGCAGTGACTGCAAGGAACCATGTTTATTAACTGGTCTCATGACCAACTATGTTTAATATTAATTGATTCTCCATCCTATCCCAATGTTTTTTACTATGTATGAAGAGTATTGACAGTGATTAATATTTTAAGTTTCCAATGGAATTATGACTGAATTTATCCTGAAAGGACATAGCAACTTCTAGGATTGTGTGTCTCCTGTGTTGCCATCATAATGTTTTCATCCAAAGAACATGAATATTTAATTTTGTTCATTGAATCCACCATCCACCCTTCCCTTTCTTACTCTGTGCACAGAGAGTGTAACTGTTATGGTCTAGGTTAGTGGGCACCTCTACCTTCTGCCTTCATGTTGGGTTTGGCCAATAAAAGTCCCCAACAGGACTCCACAGGGCAAGAAGAAAGAGAGTGAAGTCAGAGTATTCCCTAGCTTCCAATCAGGAGGTAGGTTGCATTGCTGTACTTAAGGAGTAGTTCTTATTAGGAGACCTTCTGGCTCCTAGTAATGATTTTCTCTGTCTTCTTTGGGCATAGTAATGGTAATGGCCCCTGCTCTTGTGCTACAGTAATGCACTACTCCGTTGATTTCCTTAAACCTTGTGCACAAACTTTGTAATTAGGCTTTCTACCAAATTCCTCTTAATTACTTGAGTATCCTATGCTTTATGCAAGAATCCTGGTGGACCTATAAGTAATTTCTATCTTCTTTCAAAGTTTTCTTATGATGCATTCCAGATCTTGACCAAGTTACTCAGGCTAGACATCTAGGCAACACCCTAGTATATTCTCTCACCACTCATTGCTTATTCACAAGCAATCTCCCTTTTTAACAGTGCCTTTCAAATGTCAGATAAAATGAAACATAATGAAGACAAATGGAGAATGGAGAACTTTATTCCATAGCAAAATACAATTGATTTTAGCATGCTCAAATATTATCACTAGTATTAATACATTCTTCCATTTTATAGTATCTTACAGTTTCCAAAGACCTCTGTACACATTTTCTGTTACAATTTTTATAACTACTCTGGGACAGAGGGTGAGTGAGGACATGACTTGCCAAATACTACACAATTATTAAATGGTAGAACTTGGATCAAACCTGTTCTTGTTTTGTGTGCACGCTCGTGTGTGTGTGTGTGTGTGTGTGTGTGTGTGTCTTTGCTCTATACTGTCTTATCTTACTGGTTTCTAAAATTTTAGTACAAAACGTTGAGTTTTAAGCTCTATTTTCTAGAAGACTGTCAAGTGTTCTTACCATGATAAAAAAAAATGGAGGTGATTTGTTGACAAGAACAAAGAATGTAGAACTCTACTTTCCTGTAAAATGCTGAAAAGGGCCCTGACCAGGTAGCTCAGTTTGTTAGTGCTGTCTTGATTTGCCAAAATTGTTGTGGGTTAGATCCCTAGTCAGGGGATATACAAGAAACAACCAATGAATGCATGAATGCATAAATAAGTAGAACAACAAGTCAATCCCTCCAAAATCAATAAATAAAACATTTTGTAAAATGCCGGACAACTCACTGATTTACACAGCAGGGTGCAGCATCAGGCATCAGCAGTTGGTCACCTTGGCACAGACTCCGGCAAACAAAGGAGATAATATTGCAGGGCCTCAGTTCATGACTTCTGTCTTAACATTTTCAGTTGTCATTTTTTAGGCATGTACAAGAATAAGACGCAATCATCTGCTTACTGAGTTACATGCTCCAAAACTTCATTGTTTGCTTCTTTTTATACCAGCCAGTCTCTCTTTTTTCATTCTTTTATAGGAAACTCTCCACTGACCCTGGCCACCGAAAGCTACTTGGCATTTATTCCTTCAATCTTTCCCCTGTGTATTTAGGAAAGGACCCTGGAAAAGAGGTGAAATTGATACCATGTAGTACACTTGATCTTTCAGATCCAACGTTCAGAGTATTTTCTTTCTCTTTGAAATCTGCTATAGTGTCAGAAGACATCAAAGAAGGCTACATGGGTTGCTTACAAGATGCAGATGACATAGAATCATACAGAACATGGTGTATTGTGAAATATTCAAGCCTTCCTCTTTCTCTCTGAGGGAGGCTTCCAGATTGTTTTTATTCTCCCCAGTGAGGAAGACACAAAGACTTCTATGTGTAAAGCATAACCAGCCTTCACATATCTGGAATGCTTCCACATCTATTTTCACTGAGCTGCTGGAGTGCAATCAGTGTACCCTGGCTCTACAGACTCACACCCTCACTGCACATTGAAGAATCTCTGCCAGGAAAAGCTCCGAGTTGTCCACCACTGCAGCTGCAGCTTCATTCCAGGTGATGGCAATTTGCCTTTGACATAAGCATCTTTCTCTGCATGCTGCTCACCAGGCTAGCATGCCCTGGGGATGTGACACCTGGGTCATTCTGAGAGTCAGAACTCTAATCATAGTTGCATACCCACCCAGACTCCATCTCCCTTCTCCCTAGTTTTCTTGTGTGTGTGTTTCCAAATTTGGCAGCTAAATTGCAAGTCTGAATTATGCCATTTTCCTGGTTGTCCATTTCACCCTCCTTTCTGGCAGTTGCTTTCCTGGCTCCTTATACTGATTTGTTTAGGTATGAACCATATTTCAGGGTTTGAATTAAAATAACCAGCATGATTAAGAAATTCCTGCATTTTCACAAAAAATCCTTTATTCAACCATGCCTTGTCCTACAGGCTTAGTTTTGAGGTCAGAATTTTAATGGCATCCATTCCAAGGTATCTTCAGTAGAGATAATAAGGCTGTAAGTGCTCAGATGCTATCATGGTCTGAACTAGAATCTAAAACAATACATTCATTCCCTATACCAGTTTTTCATGGAAATCCAAGTGCGGTGAGTCTATTTTTATTTAAAAATTTTTACAGAATATAAAAATTCACACATCTAAATTTCAAATTATCTTTATCCTCTCTAACTTTTATGGAGCTGCCTACCTCTCATTTTAATCAATATGATAACTGTTTAGAAATGATAAAGAGGTAAGGAGGAGTTGAAATTGTAGGGACGTATGAGGAGTAGGTCTGATATTTGCTACAAAGAGCAGATGTTTCTGATCAATAATCATGGGCCAAGCAAGCACCAATTAGATAATTAGGTTTCATCTTTGTCTCTTTCTCTAAAATTGAGCAAATTAATAACTCTATACACTTCTTATTCCCTAAACTATTTATGTTAATCTACTATAACTTTTATGAAATCTCTCCCAATTTTTTTTCAGCCAAAGGACCTGTACCTTTGTCATGGGGAAATTTGAGGAACATAAGCTTCTGATTTTACCAGGTCTGAGATGTCACAAGACAAGGAGATTATAGAAAACATGGGCCTTGTACAGCAGAACCTAACACATATTTTTAAGAATCCAATGTGATTAGACACATTTTTCAATTAATCTCTTTCAGATTTGTTTTAACAAAGTGCATACAAATTTGTATATTTATTTCAACTCATGTGGAAGGCAGGAGCCTGCTGGGTCATGTGGGGTCTTGTGAAATGGCCAATGACGCCTAGTTTTCATGCACACTTCTCTGTGAGCCGAACAACTCTCTGGGAGGGTCTCATTACCATTTCTACTCTAACAAGGGGCTACAAAAAATAAAACAAATAAATGTACTCAGAACAAAACACAAATGTAAATTAATCATAATAACAGAAACGAAACATTGTGGAGCCAGCATTGTAATTTCATCAAAGTTTAAAGTAAGAACTATGGGAAATGGAACTCCAGTGGGAAATAGCTTAGATTTCTGGTTTGAATTCCCAAAGCAAAGAGAATTTACCTGTTTTCTGGTGTATCATTAATTCCTTGGAAGTTTATAGCTATTTTCCTTATACACCTTCCTAGTTAGCTATTAATTTTTGACTTATCAGAGGAAAATATCCTCTTACATTTAAACTTCATCAGGGATTAAAATGACCTAGATTAGTCGAGATTATAAAACAATACTACTAAGGATACTCTCTGAAACCCATTCACCCCTCAGCAATGCACATGTTCATGTGTGTACAGGGGCATATGTGTGCATGCACAAACATGCACTTTTTCAAGGGCTGGACAAATGTACCATGTGGTCTATGCACACTCCTTTCACTGGAGCCTATCTGTTAGTGGCTCAATTGAAGGGATTGGGAAGAGGAGTGACGTTTGAGAAGTCTGCTGTGAATATGATGAAGATGAACTGTGTTAATGGGCAGATTAGAAGATCATTTGTTGTGTATAGCATACAGCAGTAGACCTGCTGGGTTCTTGGCTTATTTAGTCCTCTTCATTGACTTCTTGGGGCTGTTCTTACTTAGCACTGAATCAAATCTGATTTGCAATATTTGGAAGTGAGCTCCTTGTCTGGGCTGCCCTATTTTAGTTACTGGCTCTCTGTATGCTCTGTTGGATATGTATTAGGTATACTGAGGATATATTATTTATTATTCCCAATATATTTGAAGAGAGAGATCATTCCAGTTTCCATTCTACGGTTGAGGAAATTGAAGATTAGAGAGGTTAACCTGGCTTCAGTCTCAGGGCTGGTGAATAGTTGAATCTTGGGTCTGTTGGACTCTTGGTGCATGCTTCTAACCCAACTGTTACACTGTATCCAGAGTTCTGAATTCTAGCCTGGACCAAATGTAAATGAGGTATTCAAACTCTGCAATTCTGATTGGATGGGACATGGCTCAGTCCATTGGTTGAAAACAAAACCCAGGAATTCCTTCCAGTGGTTACTAAAGTGGTATAAACCAGCAGGGCATAGTGTGAGAAGCTGAGAGTTCAGTCTGAAGTTTTTCCTGGTACACAGGTTGTGAAAAAAGTCCATATTAACAGTGAATGCTAAGCTTTTATTATTTATAAAATGTGGGTCCTTGGTGGGACTGAATCTCAGCAGATAAATCCCTTCTCAGGATTCACAACAATAGCATATTTCTTCTTAGGGTCCACACCAGGCTTCTTAGAAACTTTTCTTTGTTGAGGGGCTTCCAAGTCCTTACACCTCTCAAGGGAACTTTCGTCTCCCACCCCTTCATTTCGGTCTGTGTTCTTCAGGCTTCCCTAGTGCTTCATTCATGGCCAGCCATGCAGTTGGTTCTCTTTCACTTTCCTCTGTGGTAATAATGTTGCTATGATCCTAGCCACTCTTCTCCTTGGCTTATTGAATTGGAAAGATTATAACATCATACTTTCCTTCCTGGGACACCAAGCTATACTGAGTTCTTAGTTTCAGCAATTCAGCAGTCTATTACCCAGTTTATTTATGGTCCCCTAATTCTCCAGTCACCAAGTTTATTCTTCTCAAAGGCAGTCTGAAAGATAATGAGCGTTGAGCCCCACATAGTAGTTAGAGCCCTGAGGCAACCTCAGTCACCTTGCCCCTCCTTTCCCCTTAGGAACCAGCCCGGGATGGATGTTAAGGAGTGGCCTCCATTCCAGATGTTTCAGGATTGTAGCCTTCAGCCTCGCCTTGTCTAGTCACTGTGTTTTTCCTAAGGCCACTTGGGCCTCCAAACAGGCTCAGACATGTCTGAATTCTTGGATTCTCATGATTTAGGCCTTCACTCTGGGACTTTTGCTTCCTATTTTTGGGCCTTTTCTCATGTTTTCTCATTTCAGTAATTATCTGTCAGGTCTTGTTAATTCTCTGAAGCCCACCTCTTAACTTTTTGAATGCCCTCACCCATATCCATCAGGCTCCCAAAAAGAATGCTATCCACATTTTTCTGTCTTTTATGACTAGTGTTTTTATGCTATTTTCTTTTCCAAGCACATAATTCCCTCTCATTAGGTTGAATGATGTTATAGACATGATGAGGTGCGCCAGGATGCTGCACCTGGAAGCACTTCTGCTCCTTGTCCAGGTGGCTCTGAATTGAGATACTCCTACCTTTGCTGGTAAGAAAAGGCAATTTTCTGGCATCAGCGCAAATATTGAAATACTGTTTTCATTTATGTTTCACCTAAAGAGCAGTAAACAGTAAATTACATAGTCTCTACTCTATGTCTTGACACTATTGCCTTTAGTTTGAATGACAAAAGGTACCTTAACACACATGGTCCATGAGGAATCCTGAGAGAATTGGGTACTAGAGAACTGACAGTCATTTGTCAGCATAGGGATTCATACTGTTATCTGTGTTTGTCTGGTTAAGTGAATTTCAGACTATATTATCTGGCTTTGCTAAATGAAATCTCACAACATGGTTCAGTGGCCTACAAATATAGCTGCAAAAAGATCACCAATGAAAAGAATACTAATAGCCCTGGAAAAAGAAAAAATGAAAGTGGTGCTGACTCCTCTACATTCCATATAAACTCTAAAAAACAAAATTAGGAGGGAACAAAAGAATATTTCATTTGACATTGTTACTGAAAAGCAAGTGGATTTTGCTGCCCAATGCCACCCTCTAGGCAAAATTCTAGAGGCAAAGGTTTGATGATAAAGGAAAGGAGGTTTTATTCAAAACCTACACAATTTTGTAATCTAAATTCTTTCGTTACAGCTTTAATCACTTAAGTCTATCAATTAAGGCTAAAATTTTAACACTTGAATTCTCCTATTCCTCTTGTTAGTTTTTAATTATCTTATTTCTATAGGGTTAGTTTACAAACTAAAACAACATGAGATACAAAAGCTGCACAATTTTGGAAGAATGTCAGGCTTCTGCCTCAGAGCTTGTCCCCAATAGAACACCCAGAGAAGAGCAAGCCTGCCACCCTCTACCAGGCCAACCCGATCCTAGGCTGCCCTCAGAGTTTCTTCTCCCACCCAAAATCCATCCAAAATACCATCCTTTGGGAAATGTAGGCACCTGCAGTATGATTAACAAGGCATTCTCAAAGAGGAGCTTGAGAGCGAGTCTCTGCTCTCTTTTTGTTTTAAATCTTAGAGGCCATAATTCCATGCACTCTGGAGGCATCCAGCTTCTCAGTAAATCTGGTTTTAGACTATTTACCATTGCCTGGGGCAACCTCTTCCCATAGCCTCTCCCTATTCCCCCCATGATCTAATCAGATCTCTGTTCAACATCAAAAAATTAAAATAAAAAAGTCATTATGATTAAGAACGAGTCTCATTTAAGAATGTGCATCTGAGGTTTGAAAGATCAACCATCCAATTAGAAAAACATTTAAAAACTAAGACTCCAAAACATGATTGATAATATTCTAAGTGGAAGCTAAAACTTTGGTACCATTAATAAGCATAAAACTACTAACAAAATGATATAGTAAGAAACAAAAGTTACTTTAAAATACATTTTTTTATTTTATCTTTTTGTAATATATTTTATTGATTATGCTATTACAGTTGTTTCATTTTTTTTCCCTTTAGCTCCCTCCATTAGGTACCCCACATTCCCTCAGGTAATACCCCCTCGCCACCTTAGTTCATGTCCATGGATTATGCATGTAAGTTCTTTGGCTACTTCATTTCCTATATTGTTCTTAACATCCCCCTGTCTATTTTGTACTTGCCAATATGTACTTCTTAATCCTCGAAACTTTTCCTTCATTCTCCCACTTCCCCACTCCCAGCTGATAACCCTCCAAATGATTTACATATCTATGAATCTGTTTCTGTTCTTCTTGTTTGCTTAGTTTGTTTTTTTAGATAAAAATATTGATAGTTGTGAATTTATTGCCATTTATTTATTTATTATTTTTATAGAGAGGGGAAGGGAGAGAGACATCAATGTATGGTTACCTTTCACCTGCCTCCAGCTACAAACCTGGCTGGCGATGGAGCTTGAAACCTGGTTATGTGCCCTGCCTGGGAATTGAACCAGTGACATTTGGGTTCGCAGGCTGGTGCCTTATCCGCTGTTCCACCAGCCAGGGCTGCCATTTTATTATTCATAGTTTTGATCTTCTTTTTCTTAAATAAGTCCCTTTAACATTTCATACAATAAGGGCTTGGTGATGATAAACTTCTTTAGCTTTACCTTGTCTGGGAAGCAATTATCTGCCTTTCCATTCTAAATGATGGCTTTGCTGGATAGGGTAATTTAGGTTGTAGGTCCTTGCTGTTCATCACTTTGAATACTTCTTGCCAGCCCCTTCTGTAATGCAAAGTTTCTTTTGAGAAATCAGCTGACAGTCTTACCTACTCTTTGTAGGTAACTTGCTGCTTTCTCTTGCTGCATTTAAGATCTTCTCTTTATCTTTAACTTTTGGCATTTTAATTATGATGTGTCTTAGAATGGGCCTTTCTGAGTTCATCTTATTTGGGATTCTCTGGCCTTCCAGGACTTGTATGTCTATTCCCTTCACCATATTAGGAAAATTTTCTTTCATTATATTTTTCAAATAAGTTTTCAATTTCTTGCTTTTTCTCTTCTCTTTCATGTAAATGTATGATTCAAATGTTGGTACATTTGAAGTTGTCCCAGAGGCTCCTTAGCCTATACTCATTTTTTAAAAATTCTTATTTCTTCTCATTGTTCTAGTTGAATGCTTTTTTCTTTCTTTCTTTCTTTCTTTCTTTCTTTCTTTCTTTCTTTCTTTCTTTTTTATTGGCCAATCTCTAACTTTATTTCTCCAACGTTTTTTCTTTTTTTAAATTTTATTGTTGTTGTATTACATCCATCCTCTTTTTGCTCCCCTCTGTCCCCCTTTCCACCCACCCATTTCCCCCAAAGTCAATCCCACCTGTTGTCCATGTCCATAGTCCCTTTATATTAGGTTCTTGTCTAAACTGCTCCCCTTCCTTGCCTCTTCCTCCCCACTCCCCCCAACCCCCTTCCCCCTGACCACTGAAGGCCTATTCACTGTATTCATGGTTCTGTTTTGTTTGTTGTTAGTTTTGTTCATTATTGTCCTGTGATGGGTGAGATCATATGGTATTTGTCCTTCACTGACTGGCTTATTTCGTTAAGTATAATACTCTCCAGTTCCATCCATGTTGTTGCAAAGGGTACAAGTTCCTTCTTTCTTTCTGCTGCATAGTATTCCATTGCGTAAATGTACCAAGTTTTTTTATCTAATTATCCACTGATGGGCACTTAGGCTGTTTCCAGCACTTGGCTATTATAAATAATGCTGCTATGAACATAGATGTACATAGGTTCTTATGAATTGGTGTTTCAGGATTCTTTGGGTATAGTCCAAGTAGTGGAATTGCTGGATCAAAAGGCAGTTCCATTTTTAGTTTTTTAAGGAAACCCCATACTGTTTTCCACAGTGGCTGCACCAGCCTGCATTCCCACCAATAGTCCACGAGGGTTCCCTTTGCCCCACATCCTCGCCAACGCTTGTTGTTTGTTGATTTGTTGATGATTGCCATTCTGACAGGTGTGAGGTGGTATCTTATTGTGGTTTTAATTTGCATCTCTCTGATGACTAGTGATATTGAGCTGAATGCTTATTTCTTTCTGATGTTCCAAATACTTGATTTAATTTTTGGCTAAATCTCTACCACTCTTGGTTCCCTGAAGAGTTTTTTTTTTTTTTATTTCATTTAGTGTAACCTTCATTTATGCCTGGATCTCTTTTATTTTGTTGTCATATCCAGTGAGTTCCTTGAGCATCCTGATAACCAGTGTTTTGAACTCTGTATCTGATAGATTGCTTATCTTCATTTTGTTTAGTTCTTTTTATGGAGTTTTGGTCTCTTCTTTCAGTTAGGCCATATTTCTTTGTCTCCTCAAATACAGGCAATCTCCCTGTATTTGTTTCTATGTATTAGGTAGAGTTGCTTTGACTCCCTGTCTTAGTAGCATGGCCAATTGTAGAAAATCACAGCAGTAAGTTGGATGAGGCAGAGCCTTAGGTAATCACCAGGGTGGGGCAACCTGTGTGAATCAGGTTGATAAGAGTCTCCAATATGGTGTCACTTCTCCCTGGCTTTGTGTGGGAGAGGGCTCAAAGAGGGGACAATGCTGCTGTCTGGCCTTTGGAGTTTTGTCTGGGAGGAAGATTCCCCCTGGTACTCTCCTGATGCTAGACACTTCAGTTTCTCCCTAAATGCCACAGGTGTCCTTCCAGGTGCTGCTACAATGCTGAAGCTCAGAGGGAGTGATTCTGCATAAGTCCTAAGTCCATTGCAGGCCCTGTAAGAGGAGATTCCTGAGAACTCCACAGATTCTTCTGCTGACCTAACACCCACTGGTTTTTATAAGCAGAAGATATGGAAACTTATCTTCCTGCAGAAGATATGGAAACTTATCTTTCTGGCATTGGAACCCTGGTCTGGGTGATCCGGTGTGGGGCTGGGATCCCTTTCTCCTGAGGTAGAGGTAACCCTTCCAATTTTTATCCATCACATGTGGGTATATGATCAACCATTCTGCTTCTCCACACTTCCATGCCTCCATGTCTCTCTGCCCATGTCTGTATTTCAGCCTCTCTTGCTCCTTAGGCAAGTCTTTAATTCTTTGGTTGCCAGACTGTCACATAGCTCAATTTTCTGATGATTCTGGATAATATTTGTTTTGTAGTCTGTTGGGGACCACCTGGTCTGGTTCCAGAGACTAGCCCCACACAAGCAAGGTGCAGATCATTGGGTGTAAGACTTGACCAGAAAATGGAATGCTGGAGGCAAGCACAACCTGGTATTAGCCAGGAGGTTGCCATAGGAAATCTGGCCTAAAAGAATGCATTATATCCACTGAAGCCTGTCCTGGTCTCACTATCTCTAGTTAATGCGTACAAAACATTTAAGCTCAAGGCACAGGATGAACTTATGCACCCTCTTTTAAGGCCACCTGGCATCTTCTTGTCCATCTGGCCCTGACCTTAGGGAGATATCTGTGTTACTTTCATTGTTATCTCTGAACAATATCTATTTTCTGCAATCAGCACTCTATGATATTGACTGTTGAGCTTTTCATGCATACCATATACCCCTAGGCAACCTGAAGTCAATAAAAACCCTCAGAAGAAGGTGCTCGGGGCACTTCTCCCTAGAGAGACCTACCATCCCTTCTCTTCCCAAGCAGCTTCTGTGTTGGTAGTCTTCTTTCATCTGGCTGGGTTACTTCATGATATGAGGTTCCCCTTAGTAGCCTAGTTGTATTTTTGCTATGGTTGTGCAAGGGGGTGAACTGTGTTTATCTATGCCTCTATCTTGACTAGGAGACTCTATTTAATCTTTTCATATTTATTCTTTATAGGTGATATAAATATAAATGCATAATTTATAAATAATGAACTATGCATATATAGATCTATTTTGAAAAAAATTATTTTTCATTCTATTACAGTTGTCTCACTTTTTCCCCATTTTCTCCCCCCCACCTAGCTCACCCCTTGCTTCCATGATCAGTCTCCTCACTGTTGTCCATGTCCATGGGTCCTTCATATATGTTTTTGACAAAATAAAGTAATGAGCAAATTAGAGGCATAGAATCATGGAATAGACTGACACTGTAAGAGAGAAGGGGAGCAGGTGGTGGGGATTGATTGCAAGAAGGCGAAGGGATTACCAATATTTGGGGGTTTTTTTTCAGTATTTTTGTATTAATAGGTGTAAGTGGCCAAAATAGATGCTAAAAATGGTGACTTTAAGAGGGAAAAAAAGAACAGCATTATGTTCTTATGCAAACATGTATTAGAAACATTTTAAAATCATTATACGATGAGTAAAAATAAATTATTTTTCTTTGTCTCTTCTGTGATTTTCTCTTTAGAACTTCTCCTAATCCTAATGGCATCTCTATTCTATTTTCCCCTTTTAAATGGAAATACCAGGCCGACTTCATCTTAATATCATGGTATTGTGAAATTAAGGCCAAGCACATTAAATCTCCATGCCACACTCTCCACTGCTTTCTCATGTCTACACTCCTGCAAGGACATCTAAGTCTTATAGGATCTCTACCCACCCTCACCCTCCCAACATCATCAACTACACTGTCTTTACAAATTCTGCTGCCCCCTGGCTGGCCCCCTTGTTCCTCACACATGTCAGGCATATCATCCCCTAAGCTTTTGTTTTTCCCAGATTTTCACATAGTTGATGCCCTGACCTACTTGGGTCTTTTCTCAACTATTACCTTCTTCATGAGGCCTTTATTAGGCTCCAAAACCACTCTTACCTTTTCTTCCTTGCATTATTTATCTCTTAGATATTATCATCATCCAACATGCTATCTATTTCATTAATCTGTATTATGTTTGTCATCCTGCAGTAGAATGTCTGCTTCATGAAGGCAGAGCACTTTGTTTATTTATTCAGCTCTAATGCCTGCACATTAGCACATAATTAATAAATATTTGTTGAAAATAATAAATATATGAACAAATACATTGTATGTTTTCTTTAAAGTTAGTTAAAAGATAATTTAGTTTCAATTTTAACTATTACACAATTTAAGCATTGTAGTTTTATTGGGTTGGCCAAAAAGTTCACTTGTTTTTTCCTGTAAAGTGCCTCTGGTAGTGCTTAGTTGTCTTTAACTTCATTTGAAACAATTTTGTTAGATTGTTTTGTGACAGATGATAATTTAAGAAATTATCATCAAAATTGGTAAATTCTTGTGTAACCATTTACATATTGAAGGTGAAAGAAAATACACAACATTTTCGGCATGTTATGCTTCATTATTTTAAGAAATGTAAAAGTGAAACACAAAAAATGATTTGTGCAGTGTATGGAGAAGGTGCTGTGACTGATTGAATGTGCCAAAAGTGGTTCACAAAATTTTGTGCTGGAGATTTCTTGCTGGATGATGCTCCATGGCTGGGTAGACCAGTTGGAGTTGATAGTGATTAAATCAAGACATTGAAAACAACCAATATTATAGCATTTGGAGACAGCTAACATATTCAAAATATCTAAATCGATAAAGTTATTGGTGAACATGAAAAATGTGTCTTTTAATTTATGGAAAATATACTATTCAGGAGATAGCTGGCATATTCAAAATATCTAAATCGATAAAGTTATTGGTGAACATGAAAAATGTGTCTTTTAATTTATGGAAAATATTATACCATTCAGGAGACAGCTGGCATATTCAAAATATCTAAATTGATAAAGTTATTGGTGAAAATGAAAAGTGTGTCTTTTATTTTATGGAAAAAACTAAAGGGACTTTTCAGCCAACTCAATATAACATATGGAAGAAGAGAGTTGGTTCATCCAAGGATCAGGACTTCCTAGAAGTACTCAGTACTGTTATTTTGGTGCATCATATTTAAGAAAAAACAACAAAAAAAATTTTTTATAAAAAATAGTTTGCTATTTCAACATAGAAAATATTTAATCTTGAAGATTTATGCATCTATAAAATTCCAGAAAATATAATAATTCTCTTTTGAGAAAATTATTTCCTGTAATATTAAAATAACTCTATGTAGAAGACACTGAGGGAATCTAAGATAAGTGACTTAATTTATAAATGAAAAATTGTATTTAAAATGGGATTTCCTTTAAGTATTTTCTATGGAATCCTTAAGATAAGTTCATGATGCAGATTCAAAAAATAACTTCATCCATTCTCTATTGCCACAGAAAAATAACCAGAAAAGAATTACCTGTGGAGTCATAGAGACATATCTTTGGAAAAATAAAGTCCTGTGGTGCTACAGAATAATTTAGGAAGCGATATAATGGAGCAAATCCACTGACAAAAAAGACATTTTACAGATAACTGTAGAGAAGTGAAACAGCATGAGAGTAACATCAACTTTAGAAAGCAGTGAGCATTGGGAGAAATTCCTAGTTAAGAAAACATCTACTTTTGGAAGGGGAAAGGCCTTAGTGGATGATTCAAGAGCAGGTTTTTTATCAATAGAAAATAAAGAACTTCTGCAGAAATGTAATCAGAGTTACGACCAAGCTTCACAGAAAATGCTCAGTTTAAAGAAAATGGATAGCACAGATTCTTCCTTCTCTTACGGCTCAGTCTAATTCTGTCCTAAAAATAATGGAGAAAGTAAGACTCCTGGGGATGATGGCACCTCTAAGTTATTTCCTCTTCTCTGTTAGTACCACCCTTTTATCAGCAAGGAAGGCTTTCAGGAAAGAGGTCATACACTAATTATCGTCAGTTTCACACACAACTTGCAGGACTTTCCTGAAGTCACACATTTCCAGGACACAACTGAGATAACTGTACAAATGAACCATGTAGTTACTTTTCATCTGCCCCCAAAAGACCCTGTGCAGCATCTTATTCTTATATATATAAGAAGTTTGTGTAGAACAATCAAGTTATCAATGGGCTGCTGAATAATTTGGCTTATTTTTTTTTCCCTGGTTTTCCTCAGATATACAGTCTATTTTGATAGTTGTCTTTGGTTGACCAAAATTCAACATTTATAATATCATTCAAATATTAAGTTTTTAAAATGTAATCTTACCTTCTTGATCCTCATGCAAGATATCTGTACATTTTTTGTTAATGGAGAAAGATCTTTTCATGGTAATCAATCAATAATCAATTACTATATTTTGAAATCTGTTATGTGGAAGAGCTTTCTTGTTAATTTTAAGATCTTTGAAACTAAGTAAGGGCTTTATCTAAATTTTTTCTTTACAACATTGTATTTTTGCATGACAGATGCTCAGTAAAAGTTTCTTAGATAAGTAACTAAATCAGTAAATGAAAGATTGAGGTAAAAATGAGTATCAAAAACATGGTCTTTGTCCTTAAGAATCTTAAAACGTAGGTAAAGAGACAATATACAATCTAGTGGAAACATTAACATGGAATAGTAAATGTCAAGCAAGTGATACTGTTAAGTTCTAATGAGCTCTTGCTGTGGAAGACCCCCTGGTGGAAATTGAATTTGAACTGTATATTGAAAAATGAGTAGGGTTTTAATAACTGGAGAAAATATTAGGATATATCTAGCCAGTTAGTGATAGGAGTAAAGACCTAGAGATAGAAATGTATTAGGTATTTGCTGGGGATAATGAACAGATTAATTTATCAGAGGAAGCAAACCTAGAATGTCAGAAGAGGTTTAGAGTTCATCCTGTAGAAATGTTGAACTGTGTGCAGTTATAGAATTCACTGAGTGACTAAATACTAATAGACTCCAGAGGGCATGCTAGAGACACAAGGACATAGACATAAAGAAGTAAAGTGATAGGTACGCTGATGAATACATGAATTAGGGTATGATAGTTGATTCCGTCTGTGTTGGCTTAGTATATAGAGCTGCTGAGTTTCAGTGCTGCTTTTTATGTTGAACATTTTCCATCGTGCTCAGATAGAGAAAGTAAATAATTGCTGCATGAAACTGGGTTCCAGATGCTCAGAACCAGGAGCCATCTCCAATCAATTATTCTCATTGTCCAGTGTTTTCCCATGGAAGCTGAGATCCTACTCAACCAACTGGCCACTAGACAGCCCCCAGCAGCACTATTAGTGTTTTCCAAGGGCTCCAAGTCTATCATGAGTTATGTAGGAAATTTATAAATTATTTTTCAAGTTCTTTTCAGATCATAGGGGAAAATCATCATATTCCTTAACATTTAACACATAGGACATTAACATTTATTTCCTTTGATCAAAACATATGGTAGAAAATAACTAAGACTTCTTTATATTTTGGTGACTGTGAAAATAAAATTAAGGGCATATACAAAATTTTTTCATCATTTTTACCCCCTTTCAGGGAGTAGCAATAGCTAGTAAGTACCAAATTTAATTTTTGGCAGTGTGAAGAATTGTGACAATGTTTTCAATATGGACTATAAAGACATACTTTTTCATAAATCCATAACACAGACTTTTAGCTTTCAAGTAAGACAAGACTATTTTAGTTTGGCCATATTTTCAGAGGAGGCATTTTAGTCCTCATCAGAAATTTACCTTTGTTTAACAGTGAACTTAAAGAAAACAAATCTACTCAGCATTTTAACATGGGGGTGGGGGCTTTGCTTCAGCTAAGACAACTTGATATTGTTCCCTGTTCAACTTTTCAGTCTCACAGCTTGGTGGACTAAAAGGGTGCTGTGAGCTTGGGGAGCAACCATCCTAGAAGCACCTAAGGACAGCAGGACTTGGTATTAGAGAAATGAAAACTGAGGAGCCTGTCCTCTCACAGGGCTAAAGAATGCAAGGTGGCTTTCATATTGCCAGTGAATTCTGTTTCTGGAAGTAGGTGTAGTTAGATTCCTTGCCCTGCCACAGGGGGTTCAGGGTGACCAGTTTGAAATGCTTCCCCTTCCTGTCCTAATGAAGCCCCACATCAGGCCCCATATAGCAGCCCCTGTGTGTGATTGACCTCATCTAAGAATGTTTTACATCAGCAGGTAGTTTTAAAACTATCTGCAAGCTAAAAAGCTTTTTCTGAGCTTTTTAGCATTTCGCCTACCCAGAACTCTGATATCTGTCTTCCCAATAACCTATGACTAATCACCTTGGATCCCTGCCTTTGTTCCTCTCTGACCTCTGGTAACTCTATATGCTGTGCATCTTTCATATCGATCACCTGCACTCCTGACATCTGGCTCTTGCTTGCAGTAAGCCAGAAGTTCACTCTCATACAGTTGTTAGGTTTGCTAGTTCTGACCTTGGCTTTGATTTCCTTGTTGAATTGCCATTCTCAGACACTACACCACTGTAAGTCCTCATTAGGGAGGTTTGTGGAGTCACTTCCTTGGGAAGTTTTCATAAGAAAGCCTGAATAAACTTGCTTAGATATATGAGTCTGGTCTTAGACTCAGAGGCATCCTAATAATTCTCTGATCCTTACCAACATTGTTGCTACAAACCACACAGTGTGCCCTGCTAGAAAAGAACTTTTGTGGTTTGCAAAAATTTTCTGTTAACCTTGTCTCAGGCTCCATTTCAGGTCCTCTTCACATGAGATGTGTCATGTATGTGTGGATGCAAGTCTCACAAATACTAAAAGAAATGTGGAATTATGGTGATATAAACCAAAACAAGAACCATAAAAGTGAAGAAGTTTTATTTCTCCTCAACTCATTAAATATTTGTAGTAACAAATTTAAATTTATACTCTGTATCATTTGTCTCATCTTTAGAGAAATGTATGACCATTTAAGGAGACTTTTGTTTAAATGATTTTGTCTTGAGAGTAATAACAATAAATATTAATTAAAAATAAATGATTATATCCTGCTTGTTATTTAAAAAAATATATCTCTTATTTTTAGAGAGAGGGGAAGGGAGAGAGGCAGAGAGGGAGAGAAACATCAATGTATGGTTGCCTTGTACCTGCCTTCAGCTATGGACCTGGCTGGAGACCTGGCTTGCAACCTGGTTATGTGCCTGGCTGGGAATTGAACCAGCAACATTTGGGTTCACAGGCTGGCACCTTATCCACTGTGCCACTAGCCAGGGCTATCCTGCTTATTATTGAAGGGACTAAATATATATAAAGTCAGGCCTTTCTGTGTGAAGCCTCTCCCCATACAGATCTATATGAAGACAATAGCTGTGAAGCCTTTCGTAGGTTGACTCTGTGGCCCAAGAAGGTGCAAGATGAGAACAGGTCTTGAAAACAGAGGACAAGATGCATCAATGTCAGGCATCAAAGAGTCTGGAAAGGATGAGGCCCTGGCAAGGCTGCCGCATATCAAGTCATTATGGGATGTGCAGGAACCCACAGAGGTGAGGTGAGGCAGGTAATGGGATTAGGCTCAAAGAAGTCCTTCTCTTTCTCCTGATGTAGTGGCTTACAGGCAAGGCTGCTGAGCTCCAGCCCTGCCTTTCATGTTGGACACTTCCATTGTGCCCAGATAAAGAAGACAATGGCTGCATGAGGCAGGGCCCCAGATGCTCCAGCCTGGGAGCCATCTCTAGGCAATTCATCTCACTCCCAGCTGTCCAGTGTTTTCCCACAAGAGCTGAAATTCTACCCAGCACACTGGCCACCAGAGAGTCTGAGTGAATTCCTAGTGTCTTTACAGGAATCCTGACCCAGAAATGCACCTCAATAGGTAAGAAGTTAACAAAACACAAACAAACAGGGGAAATAAACTGAGAGATAAAACATTCTTGAGCCCTGGGGAACTCAGAAAGGGTATTTGGAGCACAATTCACCCTTGGGCCAGCCAGCTCTGTTCGTGCTGATAAGTCATTTTGAGAAAAACAAATGAATTCATATCTGATAAACTAGCACATTGATAATACTGAATTCCTTTGGCCTTTCTAAGCTCTATCAGGGAGGGGGATAGATAAGTTCTTGCTGTGCAAGGGCTGAGGGAGGTCAGACTGGCTGTAGATGCCACACAATGGAATATTTCTCAGTTAAATCAGTTTCAAAGGCATTGACCGAGAAATGCCCCTTCCCCCAACTAATTAAGACATTCCTTTATGTCCCCATACCTGCTATTAGAATGGCAGCTGATAAACTCTGTTTTAAGAGTGTCCACTGTTCCAAATCAAATAAGAACAGCTGAGAGGATCCCAGGAGAGTTTCTATGTTTTTTTTTTTTAACATTTTTGAGGAGATAGTTCAGGAGCTGCACCTTCTAAACGGTACTGCCCATTACACACATACACGCACACCATAATTAGCCTTGTAATTAGCCTCGGCACCCAGCAGCCCAGCGACCTAATAGAAAAACGGTGAACCAATTAGAGACTGGGTAGTCTGAATTCTGAATTGTGGCCTCTCTAGGTTACAAGAGCAACTCCCGAATTTTGCCTCTGGACTTAGCACCAACTTATATTTGTCATTTATTTTTTCACAATGTTAGATGATCAAACAAAAATTTAAAAATCCCTGAATTATCTACTGGTTGTATTCAAGGCTTATACAAAAGTAGAAAGGGAGCCCAGTAGAGTACCTTTGGATTTTTGGGGGGCAAGCTGAAAATTAGTTTATACAAAAGATGAGATTTAAGCTCAATCTTGAAAGATGGGTGGGACATAGACAGGTAAAAGTCCATTTCCAAACATACCTATCACAAACTTAGGCATTCATTCACCAGAAAAACCTACATAAGCACTGGTGGTATAATAATTAATAAGATGGACGTGGTTGTTTTCATCACACAAAATGATGTAGATGTTTAAGGACTACAGATAGATAAAAAGACAGTTAAAACAGTCAGATAAAAAGGCAAAAGGGCTAGGAGAGAGAGGCAGAGTGCTGTAGCAGCACACAGGGGAAGGACAAGGAAGATTAGACTCTTACTTGCACTCTGCCCTCCTTGGCCCTTCCTCACTAGAAGGTAGAGTAATTGTACTTTTGTTATTGTTTTCATAGTAATTAATCAACTTACTTCTTGGAGTCTGAGAATTGTCTGGTATAATTTTGATTTAAATATTCAGAATCAAGTCTAAATTCATCCTCCTGCTCTGCTCCCATAAGTCCAAATGAATGGGACTTAAAACATGGATTAGGTTTTGTTTTCCACCACCGTGCCCAAGCCTTGGTGTATAGCTTCCCTCCCTTCTCCTTATTCAATGCTGAAGGTTCTAAGCAAGTTCTCAGAGTCCCAGAGAATATCCTAGTCCAAATTGGGATGTAGATGTCACCCCTGTTTTATCTGTGGCCACTCCACCTGAGAGTGGGGGACAGTTCTTCTGGGCCTCACATTCCCTTACTTTTAAATAAGTTTAAACTAGTAAATACCAATGTCCCTTTCAACCCTCTTACACTCAGAATTTCCTTTATAGTGCATTTGTAAGGAGATGAGTCTTTGAAATCAATAGTGCTTTTGCATCATTAGAGGGCAGACTTCCCTTGGAGTAGAAAATGAAGGAGAGTTTTGAGAAAATAATGTATCTGATATGAAGCATTGGATTTTTCTCTTGGTGAGTGAGCACTAGGGAGGTTAGGAATGGAGAGCGGTGGAAATAATGAAGAAATTGCCACTAACCCTGAAATAAATGCTCACTATTAATCAAATGTTTAGTATATAGCAGGGTAGGTTAAACTATAGGTGGTATGAGTAGGTCATGAATCAGCTTATTGCATCAAAAATGTTATTAAAGAACAAAATAGAAAATGTGGACTGTGTAGTAAGAGGAAATGGAAATATTACTTAATGAAACTGTTATATATATATGTGCATGGGAATGTGTACTGAATCTAAATAAAATTTACTTTTAACTGTATTCAGAGGTCAAACATTTTGAGAAATATTAGTGTAAGGAATCACATGTTACTTTTAGGGCTAAGTGTTTAAAATATGTGTACACTATCATAGAAATTGCAGCTTGATATCTGGTTAAAGCAGGGTAAGACTTACACAGATAAACCAGAGTAATAAGTATTACAAATCTAATACTCTTGAAGAAGTAAAATACATTCTATTTCATCCACAGACACTGACATCTTTTGCCTTGGGATTTGTAGCACTTTTCTTCTTTTGTAAGTCCTGTCTTTTTAATATTCATAAACTAATTATTCTCTTTAAAGTTAGACCTACCTGCAGATCTCGATTCCACCATTCCCTGTGTGTGCAACTTTGGGGAAATTATTTGGCCTGTTTCTGCTCAGTTGTCTTCCTTTAAAATTTGGGATAAATGTATTTTGCACATTGAGGTTGTTTTCACTATAACTGCTAATGATGTGAAATGTTTAGCCCAGTCCCTAGCACATTGTAAACTCTCAGTAGAAGATAGTTCTCATGGTTAAAAGAGAATTAAACCATTTTTCCTTCTGCTCAATTTAGGAAGCCTACATGCAGAACAAGCTATGTGATGGCTGATAAGCCAACAGGGAAGCCCATCCAAGTTTGAGCAGGTTACATCTTTGTCCTCATCCACCTCTGAGAATCTACATGTTATGTAAGAATAATAAATTAGCATAGATAGCAAAGAACAAAAGTTGATCTTTGCTCATATTCATCTTCAAAGTTCCACTTCAATCTGGCTAAGAAGCTATATCATTTCTGGGCTGTCTTCCAGTTGAAAAACTGAAGAGCATGCTGTGTCTGTTTAGGGTGAATAAGTTGGCTGTGAACTTGGGACGACTCACTGCCCTGAAAGGCATCCCTTTTCTCACATTTGCTTCAGTTCATGATCTTGAAGAACAGCATAAAGTGGCATGTTTAAAAGTGGTAGCCTTCAGAGTGTCCCGTGATAGAATTCCATAAATAAATAAATAAATTTTATTTAATTTTAAGATTTTATTATTTTTAGAGAAAGGGGAAGGGAAGCAGGAAGAGAGGGAGAGAAAAATCAATGTATGGTTGCCTTTCATGTGCCTCCAGCTATGGACCTGGCTGGAGACCTGGCTTGCAAACCAGGAATGTGTCCTGACTGGGAATCAAACTGGCGACCCTTTGGTTCACAGGTCAGCACTCAATCCACTGAGCCACATCAGCAAGGGCATGCAGTTGTTTTTTAATGAGTATCCAAGTCTTGTTATTTGTGAACATCACCAATTGGAAGTGATGAAATTCATATGACATTTATGAAACATGAAACATCTTTTATATTGAAAGTCATCTTGTTTCCTCTATTATGGTCAACAATTTTAGGGGACTTAGACTTGAAAGTTTCCAGAGATTGAGACTACAGTCCACAAAGCTGTTTCCACTGGTGGATAGATGGATGGTTTGTCTAAAATATATTCCAGCATTATGTAATTTTTGAGTTGTAAGACATTATAGAGATAATCTAGAGCAAATCCTTTTTATTTTACAGGTGAGGAGACAAAGCCCAGAAATACTAAGATTATCTGCTCAATTTTGTCATATGGTTAGTGTATGGTTCAGTACTTGAATTCAGACATCCTGTCTCCAAGCCCAGTACCCTCCCCACCTGCATTCTAGATTCCCAACAATGGGTATGAAGTAAAGGCAGTTCGTATAGTTCAAGGTCATGGAAAGACTATTTCGAGTAGCCTTCACAAAGCAGGCTGGCTAATTCTTACTCAGCCTGACCATAGGACAGACTTCCTAAAAGAGGCAGGAAACTGGGCTTACTGCCACTCAACATGCCATTAACACACACACACACACACACACACACACACACACACACACACACAAAGATTAATTCGCTTTCATGAATTTGACTACATGTTTGAAAAGTTTAGTGAATATTTATGACTTTTACCTCAATGATCCCAGTCCTAGAATTTAATCATGAAGGTGAGGGCAAAGGTTTAGCTCCAAGGATGGCATGCCATTGTTTTTTATAACAACAACATCTAGGACACAGGAAGAAGTGTTTAAATATATAAAGTATATAAATATATATCATCATTTATTTTAGAACCATAAAAAATGTGGTTTAGAAAATAGCATCTAGTAACCTGGGGGTGGAAATGTTCTTGATATATTGCTCAGGAAAAAACACATTACAAAAGAGAGTACACAGAACAATTCTAATTTTGTAACAAAAATCTATATTTATACCTATATTTGTTTAAAATAAAGATTTATATTTACTATTTTAACATATTTTAAGTGGGTGGTAAAATGACTGGGTTATTAGTATTTTTGCCTTTGGGTTTTGCTGTATTTCTCAGAATTTTGAGCATGAACATATGTTATTTTTGTAATGAGACAAAAATATTATTTAAGTTAAATTCTGATTTCTTTCTTTACTATGCGGTTGGAATAGCTTAAAATGCAGGGAAGGGGAGCAGCTTAGACAAGAACCTAGTATAAAGGAACCATGGACATGTACAACAGGTGGGATTGACTTTGGGGGGGATGGGTGGGTGGGGAGGGGGATGGAGGGGAGCAAAAAGGCGATGGATGTAATACAACAACAATAAAAAAAAATGCAGGGTAGCCCTATAGACCCTAAGTGTGGGTGCAGAGGTGGGAACAGGGGAGGATGATGCTCTGAAGGTTTATTGCATGTAGTATTTCCAGTCCTTTGGGCCAGATTTAAAAAGTGTTTTCTTATAGACTACTATCTGTTTCCACTCTCCATTTATCACATAAAATTTGAGAGAAACAAAATAAAATATTTTGTAGTAATATTATTTATGATAAATGTAAGAACCACTTATGTGTGTGAAAAGAATGTGGACTTACACACATGATTCCAAGTCATATAGCCATGTTATATAAACCTAAAACTAACCCAGTAATGTGATTGCATTCTTGCTTGTAAGTTGCAGATTACTTAACTAGAACAAATTCTAGATGGCATATCATGCGGAGGTGTTACCATCCAAGTACATTTTGAGGGCTTATATCCCTCTAACACAGGGGGTGGGTGATTTGTATTAAAACCATAACAGACATATGTATATCTTAGTTTAGTAATTGGGAGCTATAGGCCAAAAATGAACTTGATGCAAAAATGCATCACCATACATTACAGGGTCAATCAGATAAGGTACACCAAACTAAATTGGTATTAATGAAACTAAATCAAGAGTAATTTATCACTGAAAGGCAAGAATGACAGCCATTGAAAACTGCATCCAACCAAAACAAAAATGATGAGGCACTGATTTGAGGGTTGCATTCTTAAAAATTATGGAATTTCAAATCTTGGCATGTACACCTCTGCCATAGGGCCTGAGCAGTGTGACCATGAAGCATGATTTTTAAATAGACTCTCAGATTAGATTTCTCAATAAAATCCAATAATAGGCTATTCTTGGTTTACAATTGCAAAATTTGTGTAAATTGTAATAATAGCAGATTGACTTCATATAAAATAGAAATCTATGACCTTGTAATGCCTGTTAGATTGCAGGGAAAGACTCTCTCTCATTTTAGAAGCAGCCCTCTGCCTGAGGTCCACCCATAGCTGAAGTTAACCCTTTCCATCCCTATGAGTTTAGGGGACTCTTGATCCATGTAAAGTGAAGAAATGAGTAAGAATCTGATTCATTGGTTCACTCAAGGCCTTTGAATGTTGGCCTTAGGGACAGGAGGGCAGACTTACAGACTTTTTCTGAAGAGTGTGCAAAAACCCAGAAAACTTTAATTTTCTTTTTTCTTTTTTTTTTTCGCTTTTTTTTTTTCTTTTCATCTACATCTCCTTCAAGATATAAGTAGTGAAATAGAAGATTGATTGTGGAAAACATGCCATGACAGTGTTTTTTTGTTTGTTTGTTTGTTTTTAAAAATTTTTCCCTGGTGATTTTTCTTTTTTGAGGGGGAGGAGAGAGGGAACTTTAGCAAGCCATTTCTCATCTCTGAAGAATAACTTTCCTTTTCAATACATATATTCATATGCCACAGAAATAAAGGGGAGCTTTCGAATTTTACAAACAAAGGGAATAGCCTCCATCTTCAAGGAATTAGCGATTATGAGAAAATTCCTAGCTAGGACCAAGAAGAAAAACTAGGAATCCTAACCCCTGGGCAGGCACCGTGATCTCTGGGCCTTCAGAGAGTTTAAGAATTAGCTGTGATTTATGTAATGGGGTGGAGCATATTAATTTCAACATCTGAAAGGGCTTTGCACAAAACCCTTTTTTTAAAAATGAGCTTGTCAGATGTCATCTGGCCCTGACAATTTACATGTCTCCCCGCAGGGAGAGGATCAGGACAACAGTAGCCATGGTCTGGAGCCCTCCTGATCTTACGGGCACTGAGTTAACAATAGGCAGAGGCACCAGCTGTGTGTGTGTTGCGTGGCTGGCCAGGCTCTAAGGCTAATGAGGACTCAGACTTCAGGGCGCCCCTGGTTGCTCCAGCCTTCTGCAGAGGCTGTGTGGTCAGGATGAGTCAGGCCTTGGCACCTTTGGACATTTGTGAGGTTTGTTTTCTGACCCTCTCCCCACAGCTGTCTTCTCAATCCCATGCAGCAGCCTCTCTGAGCTTCTCAAGGTTTTCTGACTCCCTTCCCGCCCCAACTCATACTCAGAAGAAGTACTGATCTTCACCTGATCATTGAGTAACAATTTAGGCTGCCCTACCTTTCTGAATGGGGTTGTCATTCTCATGTTTTCCTCAAGTGGTGCAGAAGGTCATGTTCCCTGGCAGATTTGGAGTAATACTCTGGGGACTAAAATGACTTCCTAGATTCCCTGAAATCACAGGATTGCTTCTTTCTCCGATAATTTCTGCTCTAGAGGGAATGGTTAAAATGTGTAAATTCAAACCAGAAACCATCACCAACAGCTTCTATCTGTCTGTTGAAGGACTTCCAACAAAAAAAAATTCAAATCTTTTTCTCCAGTGAAGATACTGAGGCGATCTAGAAATACCTCTATCCCATCTTATACTCTTCGTCTATAAGGAAGTACCTGGGCGAGTGGCTTAACAGTGCCTTAGTTTTCCTAAACCATAAAATGGGTGTAATAAAAATACTACTATCTTTTACAAGAGTTTAGTGTACAGTATGTGTAAAAGGCATTTGCAAGAGTACTTGTCACACAGAAGTCACTTTTGGGCCCAGTGACTACTCACTTCTGAGGCTTGATGGGTAAAGAACTGGGATCTAAATTTATGAGTACTCTTGGGGAGCTTCTTGTTTGTGTTTGTTTGTTTCTAAACTGAAAGTATCAAAATTAAGAAGCAGGCTATCTTTTCTTACCTGGGACATTTTGGGTCCGACATGGCAGGGCTTTATCTGCATAAACCTCCTTTAACTCTGAGTGTTTCTCCTAGACCAATGGAGCATGTGTGCCCATGACTGCATGGCCTTCTCTCAGTCTCTCCTCTACAGCAATTACTTACTTGTTTGGCTGGCTTGCTGGTTTTTCAATCTATTAATTTTGGTTTATGTTAACTACTGTCCCAAACCAAGAACCACTTTGTTAGCACATAATACTAAAGGGAGAGAGAGAGAGAGAGAGAGAGAGAGAGAGAGAGAGAGAGAGAGAGAGCTTGAGGACATCTTCAATTTGTACCTTTAAGATTAATCTGCAAAATCCTTATAAACCAGCATATGTTCCAGTCACTTTGGCTGATGAATGTCCTAGTACAGAATACACATTAATACTGCAATAATGTGTTTCCATGTCTATCATGCTAAGCTCAGCACCTTAAACTTTCTACTGCCTTTGGTGCATTCCTAAAGAAAATATGACAAGTCCCAGGTATATGTTGCCTTTTTAGCCAGTCACTTACTTAAACTTTAGTAGCTGAGGTTAGTCAGGAATGACTAAGATGAGGGTTTCATTCTAGGGAGGTACACATTAATAGGAGAGACAGAATCATATGGTATTCAAGGAAAGAGGCCAGGTACATCTGTGATTTCTGGATCCTAGGACAGCATGGACATCAGCCTATGTGACCCTCCACTCTGATATCTGTCATTGATATGTCCATTTCTCAGTTAATCTGTGTCTTAGCTTAGACTATTGTAACAAAATGCCATAGACTGGGTGTCTTATAAACAACTGAATTTATTTTTCATGGTTCTGGAGGCTACGAAGTCCAAGGCTAAGGTGCTAGGGGACCCTGAGTCTGATGAGGCCTGCTTTTGAGTTGAAGACTGCCACCTTGTTTTTATTTCATTTTATTTTTTAAAGATTTTATTTATTATTTTTAAAGAGAGGGGAAGGAAGAGAGGCAGAGAGGCATCAACATATGGTTGCCTTTCACCTGCCTCCAGCTACAGACCTGCCTGGAGACCTGGCTTGCAACCTGATTATGTGCCCTGGCTGGGAATCGAACCAGCGACCTGTGGGTTTGCAGGCCAGTGCCTTATCCACTGTGCCACCAGCCAGGGCTTGCCACCTTGTTTTTGTATCCTCAAATAGTGGAAAGAGAGTTGGCTACTTTTCTGGCCTCTCATTATAAGGGCACTCATCCCATTCATGAGGGCTCCACCCTCATGACCCAATTACACCCCAAAGCTCCCACTTTCAAATACTATCACATTGGAATTAGGCTTTCAACACATTAACTTTGGGAGGACACAGTTGGTCCATTGCTGTGTTTCTTTGAGGTACCAACCTCAAATGCTATCAACACCTTTCCATATCCTCTACCTCCACTTTCACTAACTATACAATATACAAATAGAATGCCTAGGGGCTGTGGGTGAGGAAGGGCTGACATGTCTACACCATGCAGCCTTGGCAGCAACCCTCAGAACATTGGAGCATTCTTTTAGTAGGCCACCTTGTGCCTAAAGATAATAAGAACAAGTCAACTGCACTACTTACCAACAGGTCCCAATGGGGTGCTTTCCCATGTGCTTGTAATGACTAAACTGCATTAGAGCCAGAACTTGGAAAAAGGTTAAGTTTTACTGCAACAAACCATCAATACACATAACAACACCTGGGACATGGGAAGTCATGTTTCCAATTTTATTACTCTGTTTTACTCAATCTTTGGCTAGTCATCCCTCTTATCACCAGTAAATCTCTGAGTAACTACACATTGCTACTAGTGAGAGAAGGACAGGGATGTGCAGTGCAAGAGAAAGGAAATCTAAGGTACACATTAAAGCTGTCTTATGTCACCTTTATGGAACACTATTTTTGTTTGTTTATTTTATCTCAGGCTTTTTGGTTCAGGGTTGCCTTCATTCAACAAGATGGAGAGAGAAGAGAGCAAAAGAAATTCACAAAGAAAGAAATCCAAGAGGAACAAGGGAAATTATAAGAGAAAGATGGTGAGCAGTTGGTTTAAAAATGAGAGCAAGGGCTAAGCTATTTCACTAAATGAAAAATTTACTGTACTTCTTATTTGAATATCTGTCCTCTTTGTCCTTTACCGTGTCCCTTCAGGGTTGGGGAAAGAAGGGCCACCAGCACAGGAAGTCATCTCTAAGTGCACTCTCCCTGATCTGAGGAAAGGCTTCATACACCCAACCCTGTCCTAGCTCCCACTGAAAATCCATTATCTCAGCACATGGTGAAATTAGTTCTTTCTCATGGAAACACATTAGTCCAGTCAGTCATGGGACTAACTTATTCATCTTTGTATTTCAGGGCCCAGCCCCTTGTATGTTTAAGAAATATTGTTCGATTAAGAGTGGTGAAATAGACATTCCTGTCTTGTTTCTGATCTTGAGGGAAATACTTTTAGTTTTTCCCATAGAGTATAATGTTGGCTATAGATTTTTTATATGTGACCTTTACTTTATTATGTTGAGATATGATCCATCTATTCCCAATTTGCTGGATTTTATCAGATGCTTTCTCTGTATATATTGATATTATTATGAGATGCTTTTCTTTCATTTTGTTTATGTGAGGTATTGCATATATTGACCTGCGAATATTGTACCAACCATGCATCCCTGGGATAAATCCCAATTTATTGTCGTGTGTAATCCTTTTAATGTATTGCTGGATCTGGTTTTCTAATATTTTGTTGAGGATTTTAGCATATATGTTCATCATGGATATTGGCCTATAGTTTTTTTCTTTGTTGTGTTTTTACCTGGTTTTGGAATTAGGATAATTCCGGCCTTATAAAAAGAGTTTGGAAGTCTTCCCTCTTGAATTTTTTGGAATAGCTTTAGAAGGATAGGTGTTAGTTCTTTGAATGATTGGTACTAGAAGTCCTAGACATAGCAATCAGATAAGAAAAAATAAAAGACATCCAAATTGGAAAGGAGGGAGTAAAACTGTTATTATTCACAGTCTACATGATATTATAGATAGAAAATCCTATATGCTCCACCAAAAAAACCTACTATACTTAATAAATGAATTTAGCAAAGTAGCAGGGTACAAAATAAATACTCAGAAATTGATGGCATTCTAATATACCAATAATGAACTATCTGAAAGAGATCCCATTTACTACTGCAACAACAACAACAATAAAAATAGGGTACCTAGGAATAAATTTAGTCAAGATGTAAAAGACCCATACTTCAAAGACTATAGGGCACTGAATAAAGAATTTCAAGAAGCTACAGATAAGTGAAAGCATATACGATGTTCATGAATTAGAAAATTAACATCATTAAAATGTCTGTACTACCCAAAGCAATCTATAGATTCAATACAATTCCAATTAAAATACCAATGACATTTTTACAGATTTATAACAAATATAAAAAATTATAATGGAACCATAAAAGACCCTGAATAGCCTTAGCAATCCTGTGATAGAACAACATAGTTGGAGGGATTACAATACCTGATATCAAACTATATTACAAGGCCACTGTAACCTAAAACATCTTGTACTGGCACAAGAACAGACTCATAAATCAATTGAACAGAATGAAGAGACCAGAAATAAACCCATATCTTTATGGTCAATTAATATTTGACAAAGGAGGCAAGAGCACAAGAGCATACAATGGACTAAAGGCTGTCTTTTCAATAAATGGTGTTGGGAGAACTGGACTGGTACATACAGAAAAGTTAAATTAGACCACCATCTTATATCACACACCAGAATAAACTGAAAAAATGTACAAAAGATTAAATATAAGTCATGATACCATAAAAATCCTAGAGGAAAACATAGGCAATAAAATTTCAGATGTCTCATGTAGCAATATTTTTGCCAATATGTATCCTGGGGCAAGAGAAAAAAAGGAAAAATAAACAAATGCAACACCATCAAATTAAAAAAGCTTCTGCACAGCCAAAGAAACCACCATTAAAATTAAATGTAAATCCACTGTATGTGAGAACATATATGTTAATGATATATTAGACAATGGTTTAATCTCCAAATGTATATAAAGAACTTATATAACTCAAAACCAGGAAGACAACCAATACAATTAAAAAATGGACAAAGGATTTGAACAGACACTTCTCCAAGGAAGAAATACAGATGGTCCCTAAACATGAAAAATTCTCAACATCACCAGCCATCAGAGAGTTGCAAATTAAAACCACAGTGAGATATCACTCACACCTGCCAAAATGACTATCATTAATAAATCAATAAACAAGTGCTGGAGAGGATATACAGTAAAGAAAAGGCAACCCTAGTGCACTGTTGGTGGGAATGCAGGCTGGTGCAACCACCCTGGAAAACAATATGAAGTTTTCTCAAGAAATTAAAATCAGAACTGCCTTTTGATCTAGTAATTCCACCTCTGGGAATATATCCTAAGAATCCCAAAACACCAATTCAAATGAATACATGTACCCTAATGTTCATAGTAGTGTTATTTATAATAGTCAAGTGCTGGAAACAGACTAATTGTCCATCACTAAATGAGTGGATAAAAAAGCTATAGTACATTTACACAATAAAAAAGAAGGAATGCCCTTTGTGACAGCATGGATGGAACTGGAGACTATATATTATGTGAAACAAACCCGTCAATGAAAGATATACCATATGACCTCACTTATAAGTGGAACCTAATGAAAAAAATAAAATAACAACCAAAACAGAATCAGAAGCATAGAGACATGGAACAGACTGACAGCTATAAGAGGGAAGGGGAGAGGTAGGGACTAGTTGAAAGGAGATGAGGGAATTAGTCAAAGTATGTGTATGCATGGCCCATAAACATGATCAATGGTGAGGTGATTTACTGTGGGAATGGGAGGTGGGCTGGGTGGAGGGGACAAAGGGGGAAAATGGGACAGTTACAATATTGTAGCATAAATAATAAAATATTTATAAGAAAAAAAAACAAAAGAAGGAGAAATGCTATTTTAAGAGAACTCATCAGTTTCCTCTGATAAACCATAGTAAAACAAATAATTTTACTGTTTTTCTGATGGATTAAAAATCTTTAAATTAGAAGCCATGTGTAACTTACTTTCTATTCCTATGACCTTTGAGAGTAGGTGACAGTCCCTACTATTGTTAGAGCAAGAAAGATTGCAGTTCATGCAGGACCTATATTGATAATATTGTCAATAAGGTATAACAACAGTGTATGGTTATTATGGCCTAGCATGTCTTTCTTTTGTTAAGATAAAGTCTGAAGTTGGCTGGCAGGTCATACTACCCAGAGACCCCTAGTGAGCTGACAAGAAGTGCTGAGAGCACTCAGTCCCTAATAACAGCAGAACACAATGGGAAGTGGGGGTCTTTGATGTTTTAGTATCACACAGCTATCAAAACCAAACTTTATCCTGGTTTGAGAGCTATCCTTCCCAGGTGCCATTTTTTTCTCCTTTAGCTTTTGTGACAAGTTGTCATAGAACAGTTATGGTTGGAACAAGATTCCTATGAGCAAATTGTTAGCCAAAACTGTAATGGCAGTGAAGAAACCTTTTAGAGTGGCTCATTGCCCTTAATATAATACATCTCAAATAGATCTTATTTCAAATGATTTAAAAATAAATAGAGGAAGTAAGATGGGTGCAAACTAGATAACATATTAATCACTGTGTTCATCATCCTGACCCCCATACTTCTGCATCATCTTCCTGCTAGGTACCCTCCCATTGTGCATTCCTGTATTCTACTGTTACTTGTCGACCTGTTTTGCTGAGAATGGCATGCGAAACGACTACTTGTGGAACAGTTCTCCATTGTTAAGGAGACAATAAAAGGATGTCTGATAAGCATCTTACGACGGACTTTTCTCCAGCTGAAGCACATTGGCAACACAATTTTCCAAATTTGCATTCTACCTGTGGCTCCACAGAGCTAGCCGAGACTCTTTGCCAAGGGAGGATATTGTTCCTTCACTTGTAGAGGCTACAAGCACTTACCAGATTGTGGTAGACACTGTCTCCTGAGCTGGCTAATTCTCACATTGATCACTGTAAATCTCTGGTCGTTCAAAGGACTTTTGACCTCTTTCATGTTTCAGGAAAACATATTTGATTGAATAGTACATGTGCAGGTATTATGTCATCTGTGTTCAATAAGGGGTAGATTTTAATATGGTGGTCCCCCTTTTATCTTTGGGGGAATATGTGCGACATTTCCCAGTGAATGCCTGAAGTTGCAGATGATACCAAAACTTTTATATACTGTGTTTTTCCTGTACATACATATCCGTATCTGGGATAAAATATAATTTATGAATTATGCACAGTAAGAGATTAAGAAAAATAACTAATTATGAAATAGGGCAGTTATAACAATACTATACTGTTTACCTGAATATAAATGCTGTGATACCAGGCCAGTCAATCTGATGATGGAGATGGCTGCTAAGTAGCTCATGGGTGGGGAACACACACAGTGTGGAACCCCTGAAAAAAGGGATGATTCACATCTCAGGCAAGATGGAGCAAGAATATGTGAGGTTTCATCATGCAACTTAGAGTGGTGTACAATTTAAAACTTATACTTGTTAATTTTTGGAATTTTAATATATTTTATAAATTTTATTGATTATGCTGTTACAGTTGTCCCAATTTCTTTTTTCCTTTAATCCCCTCCACCAAGGACCCCACTTTCCTCCCACAATCCTTAGTTCATGTCCATGGATTGTTCATATGTTCCCTGATTTCACTCTTTCCCATATTATTCTTAACTTCTCTGTCTATTTTGTACCCCCCAACTATGTTTTCTAATCCCTGCATCATTTCCCCATTTCTACCTCTTTCCCCTCCCAACTGATAATGCTTCCCATGATCCCCCATACCTATGATTCTGATCCTATTCCGGTTGTTTGCTTAGTTTGTTTTTGTTTTATTTTCTAGGTTTTGTTGTTCATAGTTGTGAGTTTGTTCTCATTTTAATGTTCATAGTTTTTATCTTTTTCTTAAATAGGTCCTTTTAAAATTTCACATAATAATGCCTTGGTGATGATGAACTCCTTTAGCTCTGGCTTGTCTGGGAAGCACTTTATCTGCCTTTCCATTCTAAATGATAGCTTTGCTGGCTAGAGTAATGTTGGTTGTAGGTCTTTGTTTTTCATCACTTTGAATACTTCTTGCCAGTTCTTTCTTGCCTGCAGTTATTTTATTTTATTTTATTTTTTTTTTGAGAAATCAGTTGATAATCTTATAGGAACCCCTTTGTAGGTAACACTTGTTTTTTTCTCTTGCTGCTTTTGGGATTCTCTCTTTATTTTTCATCTTTAGTATTTTAATTATGATGTGTCTTAGTGTGGTTCTGCTTGGGTCTAGCTTGTTTAGGACTCTCTGTGCTTCTTGGGCTTATATGTCTATTTCCTTTGCTAAATTAGGGAAGTTTTCCTTAATTATTTTTTCTAATATGTATTCAATTTCTTACTATTCCTCCTCTTCTTGTATTCCTATGATTTGGATGTTGGCACATTTAAAGTTGTCTCATAGGTTCCTAAGTCTCTTCTAATCTTTTCCAATTCTTATTTCCTTATTCTATACTGGTTGACTGTTTATTTCTCCCTTATGTTCCAAATCATTGATTTGAACCCTGATTTCCTTTTTTTTACAATTGGTTTCATGTTGATTTTTCTTTCTTTCAATGAGCATAGCATTCACTTCTTCACTTATGTATTTGCCATATTCAAGCATACCTGTCAAGTCTGTGAGCATCTTTACTACCAGTGTTTTGAATAATGCATGTTAGGCTGACTATCTCCTTATTGTTTAGTTTTCTTGCTGGAACCTTAATGTGTACCTCATTTTGGGCTGTACTTCTCTGTCTCCTCAGCTTGACATGCTCTCATGTTTGCCTCTGTGTCTTAGGTAGAGCTGTCACACTTGTTACATTGTATGGGGTGGAGCCTTAAGTATTCATCAGTACAGAGTAACCCATTTATTATGTTGTGGTGCTGTATGTGTGGTAGGGGTCTGAGAAGGAACAGCTCTCCTTGCTCAGCATGTGCCCCATTTTCAGGTACTGTTTCCTATTCCTGTATGGTACTGGTAGCATCTCTCTAACTGTTTCCCTGGCTATGGTACCCAAAGTGGGTGAGTCTGCAGACATTCCAGAGCCCCGGGGGCCTCTAAACAAACAGACTCTGCTGAGAAACCAGCATTTACTTCCTCTACCTGAACCCCCACTGGTTTTCACATCAGAAGTAATGAGGCTTTATTTTACCTCCAGCACTGGGACTATGAGCCTGGCAGTTGGGTCTGGTGCCGCGAGCACTCCTCAGGTGTTGCTACTTTATTTTAATGTGTGATTGCACTTTCCACGGGCTGGGCACAGCTGCTGTCCCACCACAGCTGCCAGCACCACCAAACAGTGCTGCCAAACCACATCCTCTCTATCCTGGCTCCATCTATCCTATCTGTATGGATGAGTATTTCCTCTTTATATTCTTGTTTGTTAGATTTCCATACAGCTCAATATTCTGAAATTTCTGGTTGCCTCTAGTTTTGAGGTAGATGTATAGTCCTTCTTAGTTGTGGCGGGAGAGGTAGCAAGTCTATCTATACCTTCATCTTGGCTAGCTGTCTCCTTTAAATATTTTTGAACTGAGGTTGACCATGAGTATCTGAAACCGTGGAAAGTAAAACTACAGATAAGGGGGACTACTTTAAATGTGTGAAAAATATCGATCCTTTCTAAGAAGCATATTGGAAACAATACTCTGCTTTATGAAACAGTCACTAAAAAAGATGGAGTCCTGGATGATAGCACAGTGGATAAGGTGCTGGCCTGAGAACCCAAAGATCATTGGTTCAATTCCCAGCCAGGACACATAACCAGAATGCAAGCCAGGTCTCCACCAGGTCCACATAGCTGGAGTCAGGTGAAAGGCAACCACACATTGATGTCTCTTTCTCTCTCTGCCTCTCTCTCTTCCCCTCTCTCTAAAAATAATAAATAAAATCTTGAAAAAAGTGATAAGTATTTTTCAGACTCTCATGTGATAGCTGTTTTTCTTTCACTGGAGGTTTTCAACAGAAGCTCAATGCCCATTTCGAAGAACATTCTAGAGAAGTATGTTTATATAGGTTGGAAACTACAGTAGATGGACTTTTTAAAACTTTACCTAAGGGTATGATTTTTATTGATTTTAGAGAGAAAGAGGAAGTGAGAGAGAAACATTGATGTGAGGGAGAAATAATGATCATTTGCTTCCTGTACCTTCCCTGACCAAGGATCAAACCCAGAACTTAGATATGTACTCTGGCATGGAATTGAACCCACAACTTTTTTGGTGTACAGGATGACACTCCAACCAACTGAGCCACCAGATTAGGGCAAGTGGAATTTTAATGCCCTCTAAAGCCCACTTTTTCTATGACTCCTTTAAATAAGAGCAGACTCATATATTGAACATATAATTAAATTAAGAAAATTTTAAGATGCCAAGGTATGGGAATATTTTTATTTTATTTTATTGTTGTTGTATTACATTCATCCATTTCCTCCCAGTTCTCCTCTTCTCCACCTTCCCCAGCTCCCCCGCCCCTGCCTGCCACTGTCAATCCCACTTGTTTTCCATGTCCATGGGTCATCCATGCTAGTTCCTTGACTAAACTGTTTCCCTTCTTCCCCCTCCCCTCTGCACACTGAAAGTCTGTTCCTTTCATTCATGTCTCTGGTTCTGTTTTGCTTGTTTGTTTTGTTCATTATTTTTTGGCTGAAATAAAACTCTTGTCTATAATCCTCTAATCAATTGTGTGTATTATGCATGTACAGTGTATAAGGCACCATAGTAAGCATTTTGGAAAGCAGAACACTAAAGATATTACCCATACCTCCAATGAACTGAAATATCTATTGAAGAAACAAGGTAAAGTGGATAAAAAATAAATTTTTAAATAGCAAATTGTTGACCCCAAATATTGCAGGTGATGTGGGGATTCAGATCATGAAGAGAACATTTCAAACCATGATGCTAAGGAAATAGTTCATTAAAAAAGTGAAGTTGGCCCTGACTGGTGGCATAGTGGATAAGACACCAGCCTGCAAACCCAAAGGTTGCTGGTTCGATTCCCCCTTCAGGGCACATAACCAGGTTGTAAGCCAGGTCTCCAGCCCAGATCTGTAGCTGGAGGCAGGTGAAAGGCAACCGTACATTGATGTCTCTCTTCCTCTCTGCCTCTCTCCCTCCCCCTCTCTCCAAAAATAATAAATAAAATCTTTTTAAAAAAGTGAAATTTGAACTGTACTCTGAAGAAATTTTTAACTTGTGTCCCCATTCCTACCACCTAATCATGGATTTGTGGTTGATCAGAAATCAGCTCAGGTTAGTAGTTCTCTTTGTTGCTTCATATATTTCTCAGAAGATCAGAAAAATGAGCAGGAACAATAGAAGATAACTCAAGAGATTTGCAGGACAGCTAGAATTTAGAAAGAGAAATGTACTGGCAGGGGGGAGGGCAAAGTTGTTTAATGACAACCTGTATCCTTAAAAATCTTGGTAATGATTTAGCATCTTGGTTTTATTCATTCAGTTTCAGCTAAATGTTTTCAACACAACAGTCACCAAAATAAGGAGAAACAGCTGGAGGCAAATTGGTCAGTATCATCAAAGGAACAATGATTTCAACATTTTGAAATTGTTGAAAATAGCTAGTGTGGTTCCTATGACTATGATGTGAATAATGAGGAATAATTTCAAGGACAAGACTGCATTTCTGCATTTTTGTAACATTTGGCAAACATAAAACTCCTCAATTTTCTGTTTACCATATGTGCCATATTTTCTATTAGCATAAAATTCCAGTGACCCTTAAATAATTCAGATTCAGTGACAAAACATGACTAAAAGTCTGTTAAAATTAACTAGATGATTGTTTTTCACTTTGAAAGTAAAATGACTTTTTGAGGTCATAGATATTTTTTATAGATTTCTTATTCTTGAAAATATGATTAATATAAAGTATTGTTTATAACCAAAAATTTGTTATAAGCTAGCTTTATGATAGAATAATTGATTTTGATTGGCGTATTAATTATTTTAACCTCTTTGTTAGAATTGGTAAGATGAGCTTTCCCCCTTACTTAATTTGTTCTCTAAATAGTGGAGTTTCAATACCTTTTTTATTTTTAATTTTTTTGTCCTGATGTTTTGGACAAAGCAGAAAAAAAAGCAAAATCAACAGACAATAACTACACAATTTAATCCATTTGGGGAAAATTAAATAGTTTACAATTATTTGTAGAGCATGTACTCAGCCTTATGCTAATTATTCCTTTGTATATAATGAACTGATCTTTAGTCCAGACCCAAACAGAGCTTTCCATCTTGTTAGAGAAAGAAGATTCCCACAAGTGACCTAATTAACCAACAAGATCTAACTTAAGTAATTCAACACCCTAGTATTTAGGAAGAGATACATAAATGGGAATCAGGGCCATGAGGGCATTTTCTGGAGAAAGTAAGACCAGAAGTGATCTTTGGGATGGATTTCATTCTGAACAGGCTAGATGGTGACAAATATTGCAAAGAGGTCCTTTGTTCATGGCCAGTGAGAAACAATCACTTAATTAAAGAAATAGGAAGCAACACTTGACTTTAGGTGATGGGCACACAGTGCAACATACAGTTCTAGTATCATAGAAATACATGCTTAAAACATATATGATCCTTTTAACCAACATACCCCAATAAATTTAATTAAAAAATAAATTTAATAAAAATATCAGTGCTATCCCCATTCTTCTAAACACACACACATCCACCTTCCTGTCTGTAGTACACCATAGTGGACACAAGTAAATCAGGAGCTAAGGTGCAGCCAGGTGACAATGGGCTTTGCAATTTAGGGAGAAGAATCTACAGTGATATGGCAGATGCTTACCTCTCATACAGTCCTGAGGAATGTTCGACATTCCCAAGCTGAATGAGGTATTTCACTACTAGTCTACATTTTTTTTTGTTCAATTAAATTATAGACGTGGTTTATGAGATGAAATTATATAATTCTAAGTGATGTTAGGTTATTTTTTTAGACCAACTTTTCTTGAACTTTTGGTGACTGCTAACATTTATTTTTTAGGTTAATTCTAAAATATGTTAGGAGTGGAAGAGCCATTCAATAACTTGAAATGTGACATCTTGATTTCTGCTTTGTCTTTAAAGGAAGCTTATATTTGGAATTCTAATATTTTTGTTACATATATTTGTTACTATTAGATATGGCAGCTGTTCAGTAAATAAGCACACAGACTTTTGTTTCAGGGTAAGATTGAATTGGACCCCAGCCCTACTTCTTACCAGCATAGGGGCCTTGAAGAAGTTATTTTGCTTATTTATATCTGTTTTCTCATATACAAAATGGGGATGATGATGATGGTGCTAATACATTCTCCATAGAATTAAATGTATATACATGGTGTGGAAAACTAGGTTTATAGTTGTGAGTACAAAACACAGAATTTATCATTGGATTATTGCTTATTAGTTACTATATTATTTTACATACAAACAACTGTAAACCTACTTTTGCCATACCATGTAAATAGAGTAATATACCTTACACACACACACACACACACATGGGCACACACACACATGGGCACACACACACATGCACACGCACACACACACACACACAGTTTCTAGGATAGTACTGTGCACAGAAGAAATCAATAGGTGTCAGTTATGATTATTTTGTAGCAGCAAGAGTGTCCCTAATAGTATACCATAATTAAATGAATTCATATTTTATAGCATCTACAAAGAATACTATAAAATACCCATATTGGATAATAAGGTTTGAGAATCACTGAGCTAAAAATAGAAAGCAATTATAATTTTTGTTAAACAAATAACATGAAAAAATGATTTTCAGGAAGATTAGATAGTTTTTGTCTCTTCCTAACTTTTTCTTTTTCAGGTACACATTTTACCTGAACAAACTTATAGTATTTTTAATATGCTGACACTTAAATTTTTATTTTCAAACCCAATCTTTACCCCTAATTCCTAATTGGTGCATCCAATTGCCTATTCAGGGAATACAGAGGCAATATTTCAGACTTGGCTGTCTTCTAAGTCTGTCACTTTGATAGAACTCTAATGTACTTATTCTCAGAATATGACCCCTTACCAGCAGCAGCAGCACCTGACAGCAGGTTAGAAACACAAATTCTTGAGTCATACCCCAAACCTATCATATTAGAACTCAGGGAAGAGAGGAACAATAATTTGTGTTTTAACAAACCTTACAGATGAACCTGATGCATGCTAGAGTTTGAGAACTATTGTCCTAAATCCAAGGCTTATATTTTGTTCTGTATCTAGTTTGTGACTCTCTCACATTTCACATGTAGGGCTCATATTTTCAAGTGGGAAAGTGAGCTAACAATAGAGTGGGCAGAAAAGGATAAGACTAGTACTAGAAACACCTACCTGGTGATTAATGAAATAGTACAGACAGGAGCTTCACCTGAGGTAGTGCAATGGAGTGTTTTATGGTTCCAATCTTTCGAGTTTACTCCCTTCCTCTAACTGTATCATTTTTTTAAATCCTCACCCAAGGATATGCTTGTTGATGGGGAGTAGAGGGAGAGAGAGACAGAGAGAGAGAGAGACAGAGAGAGAGAGAGAGAGAGAGAGAGAGAGAGAGAGAGAGAGAGAGAGAGATGAAAGAGAGATGAATGTGAGAGAGAAAAACTGATCATTGCCTTCTATATATGCCCTGACCAGGCACATGTACCTTTTGGTACATGGGACAATACTCCAACCAACTGAGCTACCCAGGAATGCCTAACTATATACTTTTAATAAGCTTCAATATTTTAATGGCATTTTTGAAATTTCTAAAAGTTATGACCATAAATCCTTTAAAAATACTGATTAAGGTGTCTTATTTGCCCAAGATAAAATTATGTATTTAGATTTCCTGAATCATAAGCCTATGTGTCCATTAAGACAATCATCAATTTCTAAAAGTCATCTGGATGACAAAGATAAATATTACTTATATAACTTAGGAAATAGTATTCATGAAGTTTTTCCAAATAGATCTTGATGCATTTGGAAATAGTCTTTTATGTTAAAATTAGTGAAAGAATTAGAACATGTATAATCAGAATTTTAAACTTATTTTTCAAAGATTTTAGTTATTTATTTTTAGAGAGAAGAAGAGAGGGAGAAAGAGAGGAAGAAAAACATCAATGTGTGGTTGCCTCTCAAGTAACCCCAACTGGGGACCTGGCCTGTAACCCATGTGCCCTGACTGGGAATCGAACCAGTTGACCCTTTGAAGGCTGGTGCTCAATCACCTGAGCCATACCAGCCAGGGCTTAAACTATTTTTATTTTATTATATTTCTAACTTAAAAAAATAAGCATTCTGGAGGTTCCTGTTTTATCGATACATTTAGATGCCACTTTTAGCAAACCATTTGCCAAGTCATTTTCTCCTTAGAAGTGTAAGAACTTAAAACCATATTTGTTCTTTAATGAAGGCTTTAATTATGGAAGGTGAAATATCTCTCAAAAAGGTAATAGAGTGCATATAATTTTAACTTAAATTATACTTCATGTTCTAATAACTAGAAAAAAGAAGAGTAATCAAAGATAGGTTTTAAGACAATGTAGAAATTGGTATAGTGAATTTTCTAAAAACATTTATCTTAATGCACTTAGAAAGCTTGTGCAAAAATTATGGAACTATTCTATTTTTTTCTTTTAGTTTTTAATTCATTGAATTTTAACTATGACTCATGTACTTTGGTATTGATTATAAAAATGAATAAGACATACAGAAGAACTATTCTATTAAAAAAATCAGTAAAGATATAGATCTAAATGCTATAAACAACATTGACCTAATTGCTATTTTAGAACTCCACATTCAACAACCATATAATGCTCATTCTTTACTAGTACACATGGTATTTTCATCAGGATAGACCATATGTTGGGCTGAAGAAAAGTTTCTATATACCAAAAGAAGATAAAAATCATGCAGAATATGTTCATGAATTACATTAGAATAAAATTAGAAGTCAATAATAAATATCTCTCAAAACCCCAAGTATTTGGAAATTAAACAACTACATATTCATGGATCAAAAAAGAAAAATTATATTAAAAATTTTAAACTCAATTAGATTAAAATACAACATATTAGAAATTGGGGTACAGTTAAAATACTGCTTAAAAAATCTTTAAATCATAAGAAAAACAGTACATTATACTAGTTACCAAAATAAAGAGAAGGAAATAATAATAAGTAGAAATTAGTGAAATAGAAAACAAATAATAGAGAAAATAAACAAAGCCCCAAATTGATTCTTCGAAAATATCAATTTTATCACCTTCTAGTAACACTAATTAGAAAAAAAGAAAGAGATAAAGAGAAGAAACGACTAAAGTGCCAACATTCAGAAAGTGGAGTTATCACCTACATATTGAGGTGTACAAAAGAATTACTAGAAGATAAATATGCAGCAGAGAAAACAACCTCAAGTTTGAATATGAATGAATATCTGTTCCTCTGATAAAAAATTATTTCAAAATGAAAGTATTGTACATTTAACTGAACCATGTGATTAAGAAGTTGAAGATTATTATGCTAAGTGAAATAAGCCATTCAGAGAAAGACAAATACCATATACCTTCACTTATAGTATGTGGAACCTGAAGAACAAAATAGAAACAGAGGAACTGACATAAGGAACAGACTGACAGCTGTCAGAGGGGAGGGAGGTGGGGGTAGGGACTGGATGAAAGAAGCTGAAGATTTTGGCCAAAGAACACATACAGATAGCTGGTGGACAAAGACAATAATGTGGGGATGGCCAGAGGGAAGGTGACATGGGTTCCAGGTGGAAGTGGGCAAAGGGGAAAGTGGGGACATCTGTAATAGTGTCAATAGTAAAAGTAAAGGAAAGCAAAACAAAAAAGAAGTTGGGGTATCTTAGTTATGTGGCAAAGAAATATCTTTTCTCAATAAAAGCAAACAAAAAAGGATGGTGGTAGAAACTATAAGAAAAACAGCTAAATTTTTATAAGCTAATTATTATCTGAATATGAAGCAAACAAACATTTAGCATGATTTGGAGAAATTCACATGTGATGAAAAAATTCACATATGGTCAAAGAAGAAGTTTTATTTATTCTTGTTATTGTAATATTTTAAATTTGAATGGCACAAATAAAAACAGCATTTATTTAGTCTTCAATAGTACTAGTTGGCTTTATAGTAATCAATATTTTGTGATGAAAATAATTTAAGTGCTTATTGATTTTTCTTTTTTATGGTTTCTACTTCTCTGCTGAGATGCTTAGTCATATCTTTTAATTCTTTGAACATATAAAGACCTGTCCCAAAAGTATCAAGCCAATGTCAATATAATTAAAACAGTTTACATGGGCAATATTTTCAAGACAGACCTCCTACTAAACATTTGCATCTAACTATTTTTGAAACCCTGTGGATCTGTATCTAGTGTATGCTGTTTCCCCTTTTTCTTCTCCTTCCTTCTTCCTCCTTCTCCACACCCTTCCTCCTCTTCCTCACCCTCTTCTCCTTTTTCTCTTTCTTTTCCTTCCTCCCCTCCTCCTTCTTCTTTAATTAATTATTGTCTTCTTTATTCCAAGTTGTTTTTGTTTTAGTGCTAGACATCCTTTTTGAAAAAAAATCACAAAATTAATTTGACATCTAAAGTAATATTTCTCTAGAAAGAATTTATGTCCACTTTTTAAAGATTCAGATTTTTCCAGTGCTGGGTTTTAGCTTTATTCTAGTTTTGGTTCACTGCTTTTCTATAGTGTACTTCTTCAGGGTCCCAAGTCAAAGTCTCAGTGGTTTATCAGGGCTCATCTAGCTTGCAAGTCCTAAACTCTGATTTCTTTTCTCTCTCTCTCTCTCTTTTTTTTCAAACCATAGCTTGGTAAGACTATTGGAACATTTTAGTTTATTTAGATTCTCAGCACTTTGCACTTGAATTAGAAGCTACTTCTATGAAAAAAACAGTTTCAAATGCTGGGTTTACCTTCTTAGATATAAATTACCTAGGATTCCATTACTAGAAGCATAATTCTCTTTTATTGACTTCTAATTGAAGCAAAATACATACTAATATCTAGAAACTTTAATGTATCCTCAATACAAATATTATAAAATTTGATAATGTAGCAGTAATGGTGTCTATGAAAGAAGTAAATGAAAAGTGAAAGAAAAATAATGAATATATGAGTATATGAGTCATAATTTCCTCATTTTATGAACTGGGTTTCAGGATTTAGTACCTAAAGTTATTGGGACTTAAACTAAAGGTTTTGCACATATTGTTAGATAATATAGTTATAAAATTATGAAAGTAGTATAATTATTAAAGTTAAAAAATAATAGATGAACCTAAAATGCAATAGCAGCAATGAAACAGAAAACTTTATGAGTATTAGGAAGGTGGGGAGAAGCATAAGAACTAAATCTTACTCTCTCATATTGTCAAAATATAATGTAGAATGCTGACAAACCAGCTCTACTTTAAAATGTAGAAACAAACAACAGACCTTACAAAATTTTAAAAAATGGTTATCTCTTGGTAATGGGCCTGAAGATGAGAAAAGCTGGTGGAAGACTTTTTCTTTTTATTTAGACCCATTCTAAAATGTTAACTTAAAAAAATAAATAAATAAAGCAAATTTTGTGGAAACCATAAAAAGTTTTACAAAGATGTAACACTGAAGCTGCATTTTAATGGGCATTTGCTTTTTTCTCCTTAGTCATAATAAAAGGTTGGTCATTCTAAGCAGAAAGAATGGTTTGAGAAAAAAACATTGGACATATGACATATGGCCTATTTTAGAAATGACAAAACATTCTGTAAATTGGAGCAACCAAATGAAGAAGGGAAATGGTAGGAAATGAGGCATATAAGTCAAGTAGGGACCAGAGTAAAAAGGGTATTGGAAGTTCTTAAGTTTTTCTCAAGGTTTTTTATTTGAGAATCTGGGAGGTGGTCCTCTATTTCCTGAAAAAGGGAATAATAGAGACAAAGCAATCTCAAGAGGATCATGCAATGAAAATCAATTAATTATTTCAATATTACACAAGAAGCGTCTTAAAGATCAAGAAGCTCTTTGACTACTGTGTGTAGTATATTAAATGCATGATTATTATATGGGTTAGAGAAACTCAATAAATATTTGCTGATTACTTTGGCACAATAGTGACTTGAGAAGATTCAGTAAGATGATTTGTCTGAAAGCCTCTATATAGCATGCTTTCTGAAGAAGAGAGCTTTTGAAGTTTATTGGGTCTCAATGTGTTTTGTGAAACATTGCCCTCATTCTCCTTCAGTCCAGATAATCATTCTTGGCATTCTCTAAAGTATATACAGGTTATTTTAAACTTTGTATGTGATGGATAAACATCTATACTGCAGTAACAAAAAATAATACCCATTCTGATCAGGGTATACTCTGCTGGTTTAATGGGCCCTTCAGATTATGAAAACCTTTAGTTCTCCATTCTGTAAAAGGGAAATAAAGGAAGGACTGTGTGTTTTAGATCTTTTTTTTCTCAATAGGATATTGGTTTACAAAAATTGTCCCATCTGTATGAAATCTTTTAGGTTTGCTAAGAGTTTGTGCAGTGAAGAAGTAATGTTTGCAATATGATAGAGACACTAGCAATGTATATTAATCCCTCATTAAAAAAAAAAAAAAAATGGGTAAGCCCTGGCTGGTGGCACAGTGCATAGGTGTCGGTCTGTTCAAAGGTCACTGGTTCAATTCCCCAGCCAGGGCACATAACCAGGCTGCAAGCCAAGTCTCCAGCCAGATCTGTGGCTGGAGGCAGGTGAAAGGCAACCATACACTGATATTTCCCTCCCTCTCTACCTCTTTTCCCTTCCTCTTTCTCTGGAAATAATAAACAAAATATTAAAAAAAAAAAAAAGAAAAGGTAAAGGGGATCTATATGGTGGCAGAGTAGTGAGCAGCACTGAGAGCTTTCTCAAGTGCCAGAGTGGCTAGAGGATTGGGTAAGAAACACAGGACAAATGCAAGTCCCTGAGAATTAGAGTGGTAAACACCTGGATTCTGAGGTGCATGTTCCAGAGACTGCAGAGATCTACAAATGAGTGGGTGAGATAGTTCCAGAGTTGGCCAGGCCAGCCGGCCAAGGAGAGGCTCTGCCCAGAGAGGTGGCTCTGACTAAAAGCGGTTTCAGGTTGCTCATTGACTGAATATTTGAGCAGCAAATAGTATGTACAGTAAGTGCAAACTTGGGAGGATTGAGCAGTTGAGCTCCTGCAGGGGAGGGTCTGCATGAGTTGGAAATAAAACCAGAACCAAGGAGATGGCAGCTGAAAGAGCTGGAATGTTGCTGCCAGAACCAGAGCAGGGGACAAGAGATTTGCTTCAGGTGGTGCCAGGTGGGTGTGTGGCAGGAGCCAGCAGCATAAAAGCAGAGAGCTGAGGCTGCCACCTGTGGAGTAGGCAGCTTGGAAGGTAAGCAGAAAAGGAGGCCTCCTCCCATGCAGCAATGACCCCCGATCCCCCATGCGTGTTTGGCTGCTGGAGGCTCAGCCTACTGGGGGTGTGACACTTGGAACCAGCCCTGACTGTGACAGACTCCCAATTGCTAGGCCCTGTCCTCCCAAGGTGCTTAAGCCTGACTACAGATTACAGAGAGACTTGATCAAGGAAAAGAGGCAGACTTAGGAGAGGGATGTCTGCTAACCTCAAGCACCTGAGTTACACCAAGATCTGCATGAATTATTAATCCCCAACAAACAGCTCAATAACAGTATATGAGACGTGGTAGAAGGAATGTCTCTTAATCAGCCAGTTGGAGTGAAGAGTTCACCAAGGAGCAACATATAAGCCAAATCCAAAATACAACCAGATAGCCCAAATTAATGACATAAAGGGTATCCTAAGAGCACCAAGTGGAGGAAATCTAAGAGGCTGCACCAGTGAATCCCATAAGTCTCCTACCACAGAAGGGCACTCCATTAAAGGATGGAGTCATAACAGATTAATCTGAGAAACAAAACAAGCAAGAACAGATAACCAAAATGGAGAGAAAAAGAAACAGTCCACCACCAAAAGGAAAGGAGGAATCCTCAGAAAGACTGCTAAGTGAAATAGAAACAAGCAAACTCTCAGACATAGAATTGAAAGCAATGGTTATAAGAAAGCTCAATGAGCTCAACTAGCTCAAAGAAAACTATAAAGAACTCCAGGGAGACTACAAGACACTTACTGAAAGTTATACCAGCATTAAAAAGGACATAGAAACCATCAGTAAGAACCAAGAGAAAAAGAAGAATACAATTTCTGAACTGAAGAACACAATAGAAGGAATCCAAAGCAGGTTAGAAAAGCAGAGGACCAGATCAGCAAATTTGGAGGACAACATGGAAAAAATTACCCAGACAGTGAAACAAAATGAAAAAAGACTGAAAAAGAATGAAGAGGTTTTAAGAGAGCTGTAGGACAACATGAAATGCAATAATATTGATGTCATAGAGATATCAGGAGAAGAGAAACAAGGGGCAGAAAACCTATTTTAAAAAGTAATGACAGAAAACTTCCCTAACTTGAGGAGTGAAAATGTCACTCAAGTTTAGGGAGCACAGAGGGTCCTGATGAAGATGAACCCAAACAGGCATTCTTCAAGGAACATCATAATTAAAATAACAAATTTCAAAGACAAGGAGAGAATCCTAAAAGCAAGAGAGAAACAGCTAATAACATATAAGGGGATTCCAATAAGGTTAACAACTGACTTCTCAACAGAAACACTTATAAGCCAAAAGGGAATGACAAAAAGTACTCCAAATAATGAAAAACAAAGGCCTACAACCAAGAATACTCTACACAGCAAGGCTCTTATTCAAAATGGAAGGTGAAATAAGCAGTTTCCCAGACAAAAGAAAGTTAACTGAATACATATCCACCAAACCAGCATTGCAAGAGATGCTAAAGTACCTGCTTTTAAAAGATGAAAAATCTGAGAAAGACAGAGAAAAACACAGGAACAAAGGGGGAAAATGTCAATAATACATTTGAAGAAGTACCTGCCAATAATAACCTTAAACATAAACAGATTAAGTGCACCAATCAAAAGACATAGGGTAGCTGAATGGATAAGAAAGCATGGTCCACATATATGTATGCTGTTTAGAAGAGACCCACTTCAGAACAAAAGATTGACACAGACTGAAAGTTAAGGGATAAAGAAATATATTTCAAGCAAATGGACATGAAAGAAGTGCTGGGGTAGCAATACTTATTTCAGACTAAGTAGATTTTACAATGAAAGCTATAAAAAAGAGACGAAAAAGGACATTTTATAATGCTTAAGGGAACAATCCAGCAAGAAGATATAACCCTTGTAAACATATATTCATCCAACGTAGGAGCACCTGAATATGTAAGAAAATCTTGGGGGACTTCAACAAGGATATTGACAGCAACATACTACTAATACAGGATTTTAATACACCATTATCAACAATGGACAGATCTTCCAAAAACAAAACAAAACATCAAGGATATTGTAACATTGAACAATACCCTAGATGAAACGGATTTAACTGATATGTACAGAACTTTTCACCCAAAGAAGCAAAATACACATTCTTTTCAAATACACATGGAACATTCTCAAAGATAGACCAGAGGGTAGGACACAAGACAAGCCTCCCCAAATTCAAGAAAATTGAAATCATGCCAAGCATCTTCTCAGATCACAATGTCTTAAAACTAGAAACCAACCTCAAGGAAAAAAATCAAAATCATTCTAATTCATGGAGGCTGAATAACATGCTAGTAAATAATGGATGAGTTTACAATAAGATCAAATAAGAAATAAAAAAAATTTTCTGGGAACAAATAAAAATGAATACACAACATCCCAAAACCTATGGGATACAGCAAAGACAGTGCTCAGAGGGAAGTTAATAGCAATACAGGCCTACCTAAAAGGGTTAGAAGAAACTCATACAAACAACCTAACTATAAAGCTACAAGAACTAGAGGAGCAACAACAAAGTCCAGAGCAAGTAGAAGGAAGGAAATAATCAAGATCAAAGCAGAATTAAATGAATAGAGACTAAAAGTACATTTCAAAGGATGAATAAATTTAGGAGCTGATTCTTTGAAAAAATAAACAAAACCAACAAGCCTTTAACCAGGCTCAACAAGAAAAAAAGAAAGAGAACCCAAATAAACAAAATCAGAAATGACAAAGGAGAAATCACAACAGACACCACAGAAATATAAAGGATTGTAAGAAATTACTACAAACAACTACATGACATGAAATTTGACAACCTGCGTGAAATGGACAAATTTCTGGAAATATTTAACCTACCACAACTAAATCAAGAAGAAACAGAAAGCCTGAATAGACCAATAACAACTAGTGAAATTGAAGCAGTAATCAAAAAGCTTCCAGTGCACAAGAGCCCCAGACCAGATGGATACACAGGTGAATTTTATCAAACATTTAGGGAAGAACTAACTCCTATTCTTCTCAACCTATTCCAAAAAATCCAGGAAGAGGGAAGACTCCCAAACTCTTTCTATGAGGCCATAATTATTCTAATCCCCAAACCAGGTCAAGACACAACAAAGAAAGAAAACCACAGGACAATATCTCTAACAAACATAGATGCTAAAACTCTCAACAAAATATTGGCAAACCAGATCCAGCAATATGTTAAAAAAAAAAACAAAAAAAAAAAACCATACACCATGATCGAGTGGGATTCATTCCAGGGATGCAAAAATGGTACAATATTAGTAAATCAATAAATATAATAACCACATAAACAAAATAAAAGACAAAAACCATATGATCATATCAATAGATGCTGAAAAAGCATTTGATAAAGTACAGCACCTTTTTATGATAAAAATGCTCAGCAAAATGGGAGTGGAGGGAGCATACCTCAACATAATAATGGCCATATATGAGAAACCTGAAACTAACATCATACTCAATGGGCAAAAACTGAAAGCCTTTCCCTTAAGATTAGGAAAGAAGCAAGGCTGTCCATTCTCCACTTCTATTCAACATAGTTTTGGAAATTGTAGCCACAGAGTTCAGACAAGAAAAAGGAATCAAAGGCATCCAAATTGGAGAGGAAGAAGTAAAATTGTCATTATTTGCAGATGACATGATAGTATACATAGAAAACCCTATAGAATCCACTAAAAAACAACTCAACCTAATAAGTGAATTTGGCAAAATAGCGCGATACAAAGTCAATATCCAGAAATCTAAGGCATTTTTACACACCAACAATGAAACATCAGAGAAAAGAACTGGAAAACAAATCCCATTTACTATAGCAACAAGAAAAATAAAGTACTTTGGAATACATTTAACCAAAGAGATTAAGGATCTGTACTTGGAAAACTACAAAACACTAAAGAAAGAAATTAAGGAAGCTACAAATAAATGGATGCATATACCATGTTCATGGATGGGAAGAATTAACATCATTAAAATGTCCATACTACACAAAGCCTTCTATAGATTCAATGTAATCTCTATTAAAATACCAACATCATATTTCACAGACTTAGAACAAATATTTAAAAAACTTATATGGAGTCAAAAATGAGCCCTAATAGCTATAGCAATCCTGGGAAAGAAGAATGAAGTAGGAGAAATCACAATACCAGATATCAAACTATATTATAAAACTATAGCAATCAAAAACAGTCTGGTACTGGTAAAAGAACAGATATATCAATGGAACAGATCAATGGAACAGAACAGAGAGCCCAAAAATAAACCTGGGACTCTATGGGCAACTAATATTCAACAAAGAGGGAAGGAAAATAAAATGGAGTACAAATAGCCTCTTTAATAAGTGGTGTTGGGAGAATTGGATAGGAACATGCAAAAAAAATTAACTAGACCACCAACTTACACCATACAGCAAAATAAACTCAGGATGAATAAAAGAGTTAAACATAAACCATGCTGCCATAAAAGTCCTAGAGGAAAACATAGGCAAAAAAACTGCAGATATCCCATGCAGCAATATTTTCACTGATATCTCTCCCAGGGCAAGGGGAATAAAGGAACAAATAAACAAATAGGACTATATCAAACTGAAAAGTTTCTGCTCAGCTAAAGAAAAAAATCAACAAAATGAAAAGGGAACCAACCCTATGGGAAAATATATTTGCCAGTGACAACTCAGACAAGGATTTGATCTCCAAAATATATAAATAACCAGTATGGCTCAATACCATGGAGACAGAGAACCCAATTAGTAAATGGGTAAAGGACCTGAACAGACACTTCTCCAAGGAAGAGATACAAATGGCCCACAGGCACATGAAAGAATGCTCAACATCACTAGCCATCAGAGAGAGGCAAATTAAAACCACAATGAGATACTACCTCACACCTGTCAGAATGGCCATCATTAACAGATCAAAAAACAACAAGTTCTGGTGAGGATGTGGAAAAAAAGGGAACTCTAGTGCATTGCTAGTAGGAATGCAGACTGGTGCAGCCAGTATGGAAAACAGTATGGATTTTCCTAAAAAACAACAACTAAGAATAGAACTGCCTTATGGCCCAGTGATTCCATTGCTAGAATTATACCCCAAAGATCCTGAAATGCCAATTCAGAAAAATCTATGCACCCCTATGTTCACAGCAGTACTATTTACAATAGCCAAGTGCTAGAAACAACCTTGGATGAATGGATCAAAAACCTTTGGTATATTTACACAATGGAGTTCTATGCACCAGAAAGAGAGAACTTCTACTATTTGTGATAGCATGGATGGAACTGGAGTGTATCATGCTTAGTGAAATAAGCCAGGCAGCAAAAGATAAATACCATACATTCTCACTTAATATAGGAGACTAATGAACAGAACAAACAGACAAGCAGAATGGAACAAGAGACATGGAAAAAAAAAAAAGAAGAAGCAGCAGCAGAATGACAGTGACTAGGGGGCAGAGGGAGAAGAGGGAAAGCATGGGAAGGGTTCAGTTGAGGAGTTAGTGTGGAGGACCCATCGACATGGACAATGAGTTGGAGGTTGACTGTGGGAGAGGGAGCAGGGAGGGTGGGGCTGGGGAGAGCAATAGGGGGAAAGTGAAACAACTATAATACAATAATAATAAATAAAATGAATTAAAAAAGGGTGAGAGGCAAAGGAATGGATCCTTTCCTTGATTTGAAATTAAAGTGAAGATATGGTTCCACATTCTTGTCAGTTAACTGAGGGTTCAATGCTTATGAATAAAGATGCCAAGAATCCGAAGTGAGGCAATGTGAGAATGCAGATGCTAGCCTGTTGTGCTACAACTATTGATACCACACTATTATAAAAAAAAGTTGAGCATCTTTTAATAGGTGGGCTAACTGCCATCCAGATTCATACAGGACAATCATCCCAGAGCAAGAGGCAATTGAGAACATCTCTGGACACACACTGTCATGTAAGGGTGACCATAGACAGGATCCCCGCCTCCACGTGCATGTGTTTTCCCAGCTCACTCTTATCTAAGAGAGTGCCTTCTTGCACAAGAGCACACTATTTCACAGTGGCTGGCTGAGTGCCACTTTTGTTTAATTTCATATATACTTATATATGAGCCCCTATTGTCCAGGTGGGGCAGATGATTTTGCTCCTGTCTCACCTGCTGCCATGAGACTAAAGGTAGATCCTGTGTTGCTGTCTTGCCCGCTGCTTAGAGAATAAACTTGGAATGAATTCCCTGTCCAACCCTTCACTGTCGTTTTTCAGTCTTGCCTAATCCAAAGTAAATTTTCCTGGAGCTGAGCTCCTGCAGTAAATATACCTATTATCAAATTCCTTTAGTGAACCACAATTTGTAAGTATATCTTGCATCATAAATCTTACTTCTTTTTATGTGTTGAATTGCATCCTCCTTCAACTCCTGGGAAAAAAAAATGTTGAGGTCTTACCCCTTAGTACCTTAGCATGAAACCTTATTTGAAAAATAGTGTCGTTGATGCAATTAGTTGAGTCATACTGGAGTAGATTTGGCTCCTAATTCAATATATCTGCTGTCTTTTTAAAGAGAGAGCCAGGTGAAGACATACAGAAACAGGAAGAAAGCCATGAGAAGAGGAAGGCCATGACTGGAGTGACTCAGGCAAGGAATGATACTTCCCTGGAGGCTTCAGAAAGCATGACTCAATACCACCTTGATTACAGACCTGCAGCCTCCAGAACTGTAAGAGAATGGATTTCTGTTGTTTCAAGTCACCCAGTTTGTGATACTTTATACAATACATTTTGGGAACTAATAAACCTCTCCTGATGCCTAAATGCAGATAAACTAGAATTGGAATTAACTTTAGTTATATTCAATAATCTCATTATTACAGCTCTTCATATTTTGGTCTTACTATCCATTAAATATTTTTTATAAAAAATTTTTTTGCAGAGGTTTTTCTTAAGGACAACATAATCTGCTTTGTGGACACATAATTTACTTTAACATTCCTCTGTTAGATAGTTAACTTGTTTATTTTTTTATCTTTTAACCCTTTTCTTTTTTTTCAAAAGCTACAATATACATCTTGATGTACAAATATTTGTTCACTTTTTGATTATTATTTTAGGATAAGTACCTATATAGTATAGTTACTGGATCAAAGGGCATGAAAAAACTTTAATATTCTTAAAATGTTATCAAATTGTTTTCAATAAATGTAATAATTTATTATACCAGATATATTTTTAAATGATCCTTTTTGCCCTGGCTGGTAGCACACTGGCTGGTAGCAACCCAAAGGTTGCAGGTTCGATTCCCCAGCCAGGGCACATAACAAGGTTGCAAAACAGGTTTCCAGTCAGGTCTGTGGCTGGAGGCAGGTGAAAAGCAACCATACATTGATGTCTCTCTCCCTCTCTGCCTCTCTCTCTTCCCCTCTTTCTAAAAATAACGAAATAAAATCTTTAAAAAAACAAATAAATTTTTTTTTTTGCCAATTTGACTAGTAAAGGATTAGTTTAGTTTTCATTACTTTGAAAAGAGAGATAGCTTTTTCCCCCCAAAAAAAATGTTTATTAACTTTTAGTACTTTTTCTATGACATTTTTACTCTTTGTTTTTCATTCTTTTTTTAAAATAGGATCTTTGTATGAAATCTATTTCTTCTTTGTGTGTGAAATATATTAACATTCTTTAATGTCCTCATTAATACCATAAAGGTAAGAATAAGTACCTGCTAGCATTGCAGTAAAAATTAGATATTCTGAATATACCAAGTACCAATTCTTAAAAATGAATATAATTTCTTATCATTGCATATGAGTCTAAAATTGAATGACTCTCACTTGCTAAGATTTAACAGCACACTTACTTTGACTTTTCAAATAAATTTAATCCCATTTGTGGAGTTACCTTGAACATTTTCTTTTGCACTTCCTGTAATTTTTGTTAAGGTTGAACCTAAGTGGAGGAATTAAGCTGGTCTGAAAACTCAGTCTAGGAAAATGCACAGAGGCATGGAATGCTTATGAGTGGTAAGGATGAGGATGTTGTGCTCAGATTATCTGGGTTCAAGTCCTGATTTCATGCATTGGTGAGTGGGTATGTCTGGAGGAGTAATGAATTTTTATACATGTTTCTCTTCCATAAAATCGGAATCAATAATGTTAACTATCTCACAGATTCTTGTGAGGGGTAAATAAGCTCTTTAAACATCATTACCTGAAATCTAGCTGCTTAAAACAATAATAAATACCTTACACAGTTTCTTACATACCTTACACAGGTCAGGGATGCAGAAGCAGTTTAGATGAGTGGTTCTAATTCAATGTCTCTTAGGAGGTTTTGGACAAGATGTCATATGAGATAGTAGTCATTTAAGGCTTGACTCAGGCTAGAGGGTCTGCTTTCAAAACGATCATTCCTATGCCTGACAAGTCTTGCTCCTGGAAGCAGGTTAAAGTCTCTTGTCCTATGAATTCCTTTCTGGGGTTGCTTGAGTATCCTACCAGTATGGTGACTATCTTCTATCTGATCTAAGAAAGACAGCAAGGAAGAAGTTGAATGCTCTTTTGACCAAATCTTGAAAATCTCACACTGTTACTTCTGCTTCTCTCTAATTATTAGAAACTATTTACTATTTGTGGCCTATACTCAAGGGAAGTACTATTAAGCCCCACCTTTGGTAAAGAGGAGTATAAAATAAGTTGTGGACTTATTTTAATACAACCATGTGACAAAAGATGTTAGCTATTGTACCATCCCAGCCATTGTCATTATTTGTAGTATTGCCATTAAAGAACTGCAAGCTAAAATACACTCATGATCAAGTCATGGCTTTTGGGTGAGGTGTGATAAAAAGCGAGTCTATAAGATACATGGGAGAGAAGTCAAAAAAGGCTTCACGTGTGATAACGTATTTGCATTTTTTCAATAAGTATTTAGTTTTCACGCTGAGCTAATTACACCCAGGGAACAAGTGCTATAAAGCAGTAGGATAAATGCAACATATCTATTGTAGTACTATTTTGTTTGAAATAAAAAAGTAAAACTAGAAAGCCATGAAAAGACATGGAGGAGCCTTAATGCACATTACTAAGTGAAAGAAGATAAACTGAAAAGGCTACATACTAGATGATTCCAAGAAATGCCATTTGGTAAAGGCAAAACTATGGGACAGTAAAAAGCACAGTGGTTGCAAAGCGTTAGAAGAGAGAAAAGTAAGAATAGAAGAACACAGAAGATTGTAGGGCATTAGAACTATTCTGTATGATACCATAATGGTGGACATATGTCATGTCAAAAGCTATAGGATGTACAACATCAGGAGTGAGCCCTGTATAAACTATGGACTTTGGGTGACAGTGACTTGTCAATGTAGGCTCATGAATTATAACCAATGTACCACTCTGGTGGGGTATATTGATAATGGAGGTAGCTATGCATGTGTGGGGATAGAGGGTATATGTGCAACTTCTGTACTTCTCAATTTTTCTATAAGTATTAAATAACTTAAAATAATATATTTGAAAAAGTAGATTTATTGGAAAATAAACGGTGAAGTTGCTAAGATTTTAAAGATAAAAATATTAGTCTTAAGCATAACTTTTGCCCTTTTGAAGGCTTCTTTGAATTATATCTCTGATCCTGATTAAATAATTTACTTTTCTCTCCATTTGGGGTACTTTAGTGGAGAAATTAATTGGCTCAGTTAGTTGATAAGGGGTTACTGAAAGATCTTAAGCAGGTTAAAAACTTGATTATTTAAAATGGTATTGCAGAAAAGAATATTGAATAAATTTTTGTTAAAAGAAAAATGACAAATGTCTGAATTTACCCAAAAGATATTTGGGCATTAAAATACACTCATGATCAAACATTTAAAAAAATTAGAATAAGAATAAGGAAATAACTCATTTATGAGTTTGTGTTAGAAATACATGCTAGTATATATCTAAAAACTTGATATAGAACTAAGAAGTTATTACTAATTAATGGGGAAAGCAATGAATTCAATTCATTTCAGGGGGAAAGTTGGCTCTTTGGGGCAAAAAATCTGTCTCTAGTCTCATCTTGCATTATATACTAAAATAAATTCTAGATAGATGTGATAAATGTAAAAGAAAATCATAAGACTTAAAGAAAATAGATGCCTGTGTATTTGCTCTCTGAACAGAAAGGAATTTCTAAATATAAAAGCATTGGAAGGACTCACCAGGGAACATAAGTCAATAGACATATTTAGGTAAGTATTAAACCTTTGTACCACACATTAAATTTTTTAAACAAACCACAAATAGTAATAGCTGATATTCATGTATACCAATTAGGCACCAAACATCATGCTTGAAGCTTTGCCTTAATTATCTTTTGCTCTACAAAAAATACAAAGGGCTCAGAATCATTACCTCCATTTTACAAGTGAGGAAGCCAAGACTGAAAGATCACATCATCAGTTCTGGCTGCACATTAAATTACATAAGAAGCTTTAAAAAGACCCATACCAGGCCCCATCCCAGGACAGTTTAATCAAAATTTCTGGGAGTGGCATCTGGGCATCCAAATACTTTGCCCAAAGTCACACAGCAAAGACAGAACAGAGGTTTTTCTGCCTCTTAAACAGGTGAACTTTTCCTATATCGCAAGGAAGAATTTCTTTAAAATATAAACAGCTGCTTAGTTCTCAAAGATGGAAAAAAAAAAACTAAATAAAGGTTTAACTAAAAGAAGAAAAAAAGTTAGATATGAGGATGTATTTGTTGACCCATCTGCAACATGGGCTCCATAATCTGTGTCCTGGGGCATTGATAGAAACTCACAGGGTTGGAGTGGATGATGCTCTGAGAGTTGCTTCAGAAGTAGTAGGCCTAGGAGAAGGGTAACATTTTGATGGTCTAATAATTTTGAAACAACTGGCAGTGCATGCACAACTTGTAAGGTGTTTACCTACATTGATTTTATTTGGCTTACTATTGCATTGTAACTTCTCCATCAAGTGATACTTAATACGCATGAGCAACTTTTTTACATCATTTTTAAGAGCACAGATTTTGTAGACAAATCACCTTATTTACTTCCCAAGTATACTCTTTATAACTGTGTAATCTTTGGTACATTACTTAACTTCTCCATGACTCAGTTTCCTCAACCATAAAATAGGAATAATAAAGTATCATATTAATGCTGCACAGCAAATCATTGGAAACACTAGCAGCTTAAGTCTTTCATGGTTATTATGGGTAGGAATGCAGGAGCAGCTCAGTTGTGAAATCTCCAGCTCTAGGTTTCTCTAAGCCAGGGCTGTAGTCATTTGATGGTTTGAATAGGGGTGGTGTATCCACTTCCAAGCCCATCTACTCACATGAATGATAAAAATGGTGCTTGCTGGTGGCAGAAAGCTTCAGTTTCTTTCTGCAAAGGCTTCTTTACAGGATTGCTTGGGAGCCCACATGGCATGATGTCTGATATCCTCCAAAGCAAGTGATCCATGAGAACAAAATGGGACTTGCAATGTATTTTATGACAACCTGAGGTCAAACATCATTATTCCTGCAGTATTCCATTTGTTGCACAGGTCAACCCCAATTTAGTGTGTGAGGAGACATTGGGAATATTATATAACTACATCAGAAGTTCTGGGAGCAGGGTTTGGTTATTAGTATGGGTGGTTTAAATGTTACTTCAGGTGATTCTAATATGCATCCAGGATTGAGTGCTACAATTCCATCCCAATGCATAAACTTCAAGATAATCATCTGTGAAGCCGTAGTTGAGAGGGCTCTAACTTGGCTGCTAAGTAGAATCATCTGGAGAGCTTCTAAAAATCTAGGCATTCTGGGTAAATAAAATTATATCAAAATCTCTGGGGCAGGAGACCCAGGCATCAATATTAAAAAACAAAACAACAACAACAAAAAAACTTTCTAGACCATTTCAATGCACAGTCAAGTTAGACTCACACTGTTTTAATTATTTAAGTTATATTTAACTCATATGATTATATTCCCATCCTCTCATTTTTTCCTCTAACACAGCATTTAGATGCTCAAGACCTGTTTTCATTTGTTGAAAACAAAGGGGAGACCTTTGTCTTGCCCTAATGTGCTGGAAATGTGGAGAAGGGTAGGAATGTGCAGCATGGCACCAGTTGCTCTGTCTATGCTCAGTGTGTCTGGATAATTTGAGCCTCCAGCATGTCAGCCAGGCTACCCTGGCTAGATTTGCCTCCATGCAAATCCTAGGCATGTGATTACTGGGCCAGGAAAACATCACCCATTGCCAGAGAAAGAACAGCCTTCCACGGTACTAAAGTGAAAGACAAATAAAACCAATTTAGTCAAAGTGGTCGGAGAAGCATTGGAAGCATTGTGAGATGGCTATTCTGAAAACAGTGCCAAAAGATGCACCTGGTAATGTCTATAGGTGCTGTTCAGCCACAGAACATGCTCCAATTTCAAAGACATGAATCTATCTGATGCTCTGCAAGTCTGCTTTTGTAAAACACACATTAGCATAGCGTAGAGAACAATCAATTACAATTTGAGGAACACAAGCAACAGAAAGCAAATGGCGGGTGTATTGGGGCCAGAAAAACACTATATGAATGGCAATTTCTAATGAATGATACTATCAAATTAGGCACAGAAAAGTTGTGGTGTGCTGAAATAGAAAAAAAAAACCCACCAACAGACTTTTTTTTTTTTTTTTTTTTTTCCAAATATTTGGGAGTAAGACTGCCCATAGTTTTCTCTTCAGATTTAAACTTATATATATATATATATATATATTTAAATATATATATATATATATATATATTTAAAGCTTAATCCATGTTTTGGATTCCTTTACGCATAACTCACCGAGTCTATATTTTGAGGGGGGAAAAGCCTATTTAATGTCTAAGATGCTTTTGTTTTTTATTTTTCCCTCTTTGAAAAGGGGTTCAAATAGTAGGTTCTCCAGGATTAGAGTCCACTCAGTTTTTTTTTTTTTAATTATTTTTTAAAATTTTATTGTTGTTGTATTACATCCATCCCCTTTTTGCTCCCCTCTGTCCTCCTCCCCACCCACCCATCCACTCAGTTTTTATAAATACAAAGTTTTGGCCACTGTTTAGAATTTGAATTTCCTTACATTTGCTAAAAATGTGACTTTCTGTTTAGTTTTAATACAAAAATTCTTTTCTAAAATTGAGTTTGAGACTCTTAATGAACCCTGAATGCCATGGATTTGCCCACCCATAGATTCTTTTTTTGCCTATGCATTGATATTATGATCTTTCTGACTCTGTAAAAATTTAATTTGTGTTGCCAAATAAAAGAAAATTATTTTGAACTTATGATAGTACCTTGTATCAAGGATTTCAAAGATGGCTTACAAATATGAGCACAGAGCTAGGACAATATCAGTCTCCATATGCCCCATCATGAATGCAACATTTGCTTTGGAAAAATAGGAAAATGAGAAGAATGTGAAAGAAGAGTATGTGAACTAAAAGCAAGCCAAATGGGACATTAAGGTCCTAGTAATTTTTTTCACTTACATCATTTAAGAAAACTAATTAGCTGTCTCTTTTTTACAATATTTCTTAGAATGAAAGAAAATAGGAACTAATCATCTTAGTAATCTGGAAAATAAAGCAAATCACCCAGTGAAAACTGTTAAAATTACAAAAATCATCTAATAAAAAAAACAAACAACAAAATGTAGTCAGCTATTCAGATATGTGTACAATTCCATATGCTTTTCTATTTGAAGTAACTTTCTTTTTCTTTACAAACTTTTTCATAACAGTTGCTTGGTTCAGGTAATTAGGAAGCAGTAGAAAAAGCACAAGAAAGTTGTAATGAACTATTGTAAAAAAACCAAGATAAATATTACTTTTATGATGCTGTAAACTGATATGTAATTTCACCCTCAGACGAGTAATTTGGTCAACAGCATCTCATGTTGGTTGTTATTTGGTTAGATAGGAATATTTGTATTGGGAAATGGAAGTCACAGTTCTTGTTATTGAAGGACTTACAATTAGGACAAAATAAAATTTTACTACCAAACATAAACCATAAAAAACCAAGAGGTTAATTTACAGCAATGACAGATATTCAAGCAACTCAGTATTTGGAGAAGAGAGGAAGACACAATAGCAGCAGAGGGATTAAGTTACTATTTCCTAGAAGACTCAGCATATTGACTGCCAGGATACTGCAGTAAACACAGGTATGAATTTTCACATAATAGATTAATTTTTGAAGCTAATGGTATAATCTAAATCATCCTAATGTATACAAGTAGCTGCAAGATTGATATTTAAGGGAACAAAGTTGAATATGGCAGTGGAGAGAGATATACTTTAATAATGTCTATTGGCAGCTCATGTTTATTTCCTGTAACAAGGTTTATATTTACTGTCTCTACTTAATCTACTCAATTGTATCAAAAGTTTTATATCATAGTGATTAACTTTTGAATGAAGTCTTCATAATGGTTTTCTATTTGATAAACTATGTAAACACATTTCTCCTTTTTGTTTTATTTTACTTTATTTTCTTTTATGTTTTGCTTGTGCAGACATTTTTATCTCAGGGATAGACTCTTAAAATACAAATGATTTATACTACCTGCAGTTGTCTCTTGAAGAATATACAGCCACTTTTTTAAAATGAGGAATTAAAATTAGACATTTTGAGGGAAGAGTTTTGAATGTTTTCTCTGGTTGGCCAAACTTAATTGAGTTTGCCTCTCAGCCCCCTTTTCTTTTTTCTTTTTCAATTTAATTTTATTGTTGTTGTATTATATCCATCCCCTTTTTACTCCCCTCTGTCCACTTCCCCACCCACCCACTCCCCCACAAAGTCAGCCCCCTTTTCTAAATGTAGGGCTTTCACTTCCCACAAAAGATGTGTGAGAAGGGTGAATGCTTGAAATAGAGATTTGGACTCCATAGTTATGAAAACTTGTTCCTGGGATTCTGGAAAGATGGTGGAGCAGGAAGCATGATAAATTTCTCTCTCCACCTAGACAATTGTACCAACAGACTCTGATGTAACTATTTGGGAACTCTGGAGTTTATTAAAGGCTTGCAACTTTCAGAAGAGTTGGTTAATAAGTTGTGTTTCATATCCATCAATTTCAGCTCTTAGCCGCTACCCCTCCTCCACCTCCAGCCCCAGGGTGGGCAGCTCTGCTCATGACACAGGAGCAGCTTACACACAGCTTGTGGAAGCCAGGATGAGTATACTAATCAGAGTACTCCAGAGAATCAGAACTAATGGGGTATGTATAGATATAATAAGAGGAAATTTGTTACAGGAACTGGCTTATGCAGTTATGGAGGCTGAGAAGTTCCATGATCTACTGTCCGCAAGCTGGACAACCAGAAAAGCTAGTGGCGTAATTCAACTATCTGGCAATTCCTTAGTCAAATTGGCACACCAAATGAACCATTACAGTAGGTCAAAAGGACCCCATTCTGCAATGGGGATTTTTAGTCTAATTGCTGATCTCTGCTTCTAATCTTAAAAGTGCAAGCAGAGAGGCAGGCAGCCCTTTTTGTGGTACCTTCCCCATTGTTGCAGGCCCTTGTTCTTCTGGCTGAAATGACTTCTAGGGAATTTAAAAGACTGATGACCTTTTCCCCCTCCACCCTTCCTTCATTTTTCTTTTTTCCCATTATGGGAATCAGATTAATATTAATAAAATATAAAATATAAAAGCAACTGTATATAAAAGGGACAATTTAAAAGTCACCATTCATGCTCAACATCACTAATCATAAGTGAAGTGCAAATTAAGACCCCAATGAGATAGCAATATTGTGCCTATTGAAATAGCAATAATAAGGAAAACAAGAGATAAATGTTGGTGAGAATTTGGAGAAAAGGGAACCATTGGGAACTGTTAGTGAGACTACAAATTGGTACAGCCACTATGGAAAAGCATGTAGGGGATCCTCAAAAAATTAAAAGTAGAACTACCATATGATCTATTATTCCACTTCTACGAATATAGCCAAAGGAAAAGAAAACACTATGTCAAAGAGAAATGTACCCTAATGTATATAGCAGCATTATTTGCAATAGCCAAGACATGAAAACAACATAAGTTTCCATTAATGGATGGATAGATAAAGAAGTTGTGAGATACTATATATATACATATACATATACATACGTATACATACATACATACACACACACACACACACACATACACTAAAGTATTATTCAGCCATAAAAAATATTCCTGGCATTTGTGACAACATAAATTAAATTTGAGGGCATTGTGCTAAATGGAATAGTTCAGGGAAAAAAATCAGGTATGTGATCATCAGAGGCTGGAGATGAGGGGAAGGAGAGTTGGGTGAAGGCAACCAAAATGTACAAACTTCCAGTTACAAGATGAATGATTCTAAGGTTGCAATGTAACATAGTCACTATAGTCAACTATATTGTATGGTATATTTAAAATTTGTTAAGAGAATAAATTGTAAGAGTTCTCATCAAAAGGAAGAAACATTGTTTTAAATTTTTTTCGCTTTGTGAAATGTTAAATGTTAGCTAAACTTATTGTAGTAGTAATTTCACAATTAATGTAAGTCAAATCATTATGCTGTACAACTTAAACTTATACAAAGATGTATAAACCTCAATAAAACTGGAAAATAAGGTAAGTTATTTTTTAAAAAAAAGTCACCATATTTACCTAGGAAAAGGCATAGGCTCAGAAAAGACATGAGAGAACCGTGAGTTTATACCTCAGGCTGAAAAAGACCCGATGGCTGATCCATTACACAAAGACTTAAATTTTCCTTTTATCTACACATAGTTGGCATATAATATTATATTGGTTATATTAGTTTCAGAGGTATAGTGATTCAACATTTTTATATTTCAAGCTGTGATAATCCCACTAATTTTAGTGACCATTTGTCACCATGTAAACTTATCACAATATTACTGACTATATTCTCATTCCCCTTTTCACTCATTGTCCCACTCCTTTTCTACTGGTAACCACCCCTTTGGTTTCTGTTTCTGTGAGTCTGTTTTGATTTGCTTTATTTATTTGTTCTGCTTTGTTTTTAGGTTCTGCATAAAAGTGAAATTTAACAATATTTGACTTTCCCTGCTGACTTATTTCACTTAGCATAATACCCTCTAGATTCACCAATGTTGTTGCAAATGGCAAGATTTCATCCTTTTTTAATTCTGTGTTAATGGAATATTATATATTATATATATCCATTTACCTATCTCTATATATTTATTCATTCATTTATCTGTAGGCACCTAGGTTGCTTTCATATCATGGCTATTGTAAATAATGCTGCAATGAACCTATGAGTGCATATATCTTTTCAAATTAGTGTTCTTATTTTCTTTGGATAAACACCCAGAAATGGAATTGCTAGGTTGTACACTATACCTATTTTTAGGTTTATTTATTTTTTAAATGAATTTCCATGCTCTCATCCACAAAGGCTGCAACAGTTTGCAGTTCCACTAACAGTGCACAATGGTTGCCTTTTTCCATGTTCCTGCTGCTACATGTTATTTGTTGACTGTTTTTTAAAAGTATATTTTACTGTTTCTACTACTACAGGTGTCAAATTTTACCCCCTTTCCCCAACTCTGCCTGGTACCCTCTTCCCTCCAGCAATTCCCTGCCTTGGTTCATGTCCATAGGTCATGGTATACATCCTTTGGCTTCTCCCTCTCCTATACTATTCTTAACAACCCCTCCCCATCTATTTTGTACCTACCAATTATGCTTAGCCCTGCCCCTTCCTTCTCCCAGCTGATAACCCTCCAAATGATCTCCATGCTCATGATTCTATTCCTTTTCTGGTTGGTTGTTCAGTTTGATTTTAGCTTTTAGATTCAGTTGTTGATAATTGTGAGTTTGTTGTTATTGTAATGATCATAGTTTTGATTTTCTTTTTATTAAATAAGTCCCTTTAACATTTCGTATAATAATGGCTTGGTGATGATAAACTCCTTTAGCTTTATCTTGTCTGGAAAGTGCTTTCTCTGCCCTTCCATTCTTAATAATAGCTTTGCTGGGTAGAGTAATCTTGGTTGTAAGTCCTTGCTTTTCATCACTTTGAATACTTTTAGCTAGTCCCTTCTTGTCTGCAAAGTTTCTTTTGAGAAATCAGCTGACTGTCTTATAGGAACCCCTTTGTAGGTAATTCTTCTTTTCTCTTGCTTCTTTAAGATTCCCTAACTTTTGGCATTTTAATTATGATGCATTTTGGTGTGGTTCTCTTTGTGTCCCTCTTGTTTGGGACTCTCTTTGTTTCCTGGATTTGTATGTCTATTTCCTCCACCAAATTAGGGAAGTTTTCTCTCATAAATTTTTCACACAGTTTTCAATTTCTTGCTCTTTCTCTTCTCCTTATGGCATCCCCATCAGTTGGATGTTGGTGCTTATGGAGATATCTCAGCATCTTCTTATGCTCTCCTCACTTTTTTTGAATTCTTTTTTTTTTTTTTTTTTCCATTTTATATTTGGGTTTAATTTGTGTCTCATTATATATATATGTAAACTGGCATGGGTAGTCTTTCTGGTCTGGTTGAATGTTTATTTCTTCCTTTTGTTTTAAATTGTGGATTTGAATCTCAGCTTCCTTCCCTTCACTGGTGGTTCCCTATGGATGTTTCTTTATTTCATTTTTGTGTAACCTAAGTGAAATAGATTACATTTCCCTTATGCTTTTTGCCATATTCAGTGAGTTCTATGAGCATCTTGATCACCAGTGTTTTGAATTCTGAATCTGATAGTTGGCTATCTCTGTTTCATGTCATTCTTTTTCTGCAGTTTTGCTCTGTTCTTTCATTTGGGATTTTTTTTTTTTTTTTTTTTTTTTTGCCTCCCTGTGTTTGTTTCTGTATAGAAAGTAGAGTTGCTTTGAATTCCTGTCTTAGCACACCTTGTAAGTGTATGGGGTGGAGCCTTAGGTGTTCATCAAGGTTGGGAAACCTGCTTGATGGCTTTATGGCTCTGTGTGGTGGGACAGGGTTGGAGAGAGGACAATGCTGGTGAAAGTACTGACTGAAAACTTCCCAAATTGATGAAGACTTGAATTGAAATAGAAAGAAGCTCAAAGACACTCTAAGTCAGATAAACTCAAAGAGACCCACACCTAGACACGTTGTGATCAAACTTTTAAAAGACAGTGAATCTTGGCAACAGAACAAGGGAAGTGATTCACTACGTATAAGGGTCATTCAATAAGTTCATCAGCAGATTTCTCATTAGAAACTTTGGAGGTCAGAGGCATTGAGCCAATAAATTCAATGTGCAAAAGGTTTAAAAAAATATTAACCAGGATTTCTATGTGTAATAAAACTGTCCTTCAACAGTAAATGAGAATTTCTCAGGTAAACAAAAACTGAGAGAGTTTGCTACTACCAGGCAACTCCTGCTCAAGGGAATTCTGCATGAAGAAATGAAGATCTCAATGAAGACAATTATAAAAGCTAGTAATAGTGTAACAATGATTTATAATTCCACTCTTTGTTTCCTAAATGATTTAAAGGATTAATACATGAAAATAATTCAAATATTTATTTATAATGCATTTAAAAGAATTATTAGTATGTATTTTAGGGCACACAGTGTGTAAAGATGAAATTTTGTGACATTAACAACTGGAAGGGGGAAAGCAGCAGAGTTTTGTATGTTATTGAAGCTAAGCTGTTACAAATTCAAATGAAAGTATTAGATCTTTAACTATTGAATATACACAAAAGAAGAGAAAAAGTTTAATGTCTCACTAAAAAATCAGCTAAATGCTAAAGAAAACAGTAATGTAGGTAATAAGGGACTGAAAAACTAAGACATAGAAAACAAGTGGCAAAATGAAAAATACATCTCTTTTATCAGCAATTACTTTAAATGTGAGTGAATTAAACTCCCCAATCTAAAAACAGAGATTGGCAGAATGGACAAATAAACTTGTAACAAAATGACAAACACTTTATGATTCCACCTACATAAAGTATTTAGAGTAATCAAAACCATAGAGACAGAGAAGTCAGCAGAGGCTGGGGGAAAGGGAACAAAGGGTGTTTGTTTAACAGGTATAGAGTTCCAGTTTTATAAGATAAAATGTCCTGAGCCCTAGCTGATGGCTCAGTGGCTAGGTGCTGGCCTACAAACCCAAAGGTCACTGGTTTGATTCCCAGGCAGGGCACATAAGTAGGTAGCAAGCCTGGTCTCCAGCCAGGTCCCCAGCTGGAGGTAGGTGAAAGGCAATTAATGTTTCTTTCTCTTTATTTCTCCCTCCTTGCCCTTCTCTCTAAAAATAATGAATAAAATCTTTAAAAACAAAAGATAAAAAGTTCTGGAGATGGATGTTGGTGATGATAGTACAAAACTAAATTATGAATGACTTTAATACCACTTAACTGTACACTTAGGATGGTTATGATGGTAAATATGTTATGGGTATTTTATCACAATAAAAGTAGGGGGAAAATTACTGTCCTAAGGAATTGATTGTCATTTAAATGATGCATTGCCTGGCAAAATCAAGGAAGTAGGAGCACCTGGCTTGCAACTAGAAAATGAACAATGTCATATGAGATTTGATTTGCTTCTCTGGGCCTTTACCCATATTCACCACCACCACCTTTTATGGTGTCAGCCTTATTTTGAGAGATATTATGTAATCATATATGAGCAGTGGTAAATTAGAATTTGCCTGTTGAAGTGGGGCATTGTGGTTTTTTTTTTTTTTTTTTACTTTAAAAAAAATTTCAATTTTTTGAACTAATTGTTCAATTAGTTCTAATTTTTACTCTTTTGCTTTCCCCTGCCCTAACCCCCATCCCCACTCCCAGTCAATCCTGACCCTGTTGTCCATGTCTATGGGTTCTTTACACTAGCTCCTTTACCAAATCTTTCTCCTTCTTTCCCTCATTATCCCCCTCCACTTCCCCTCTGGTCACTGTCAGTTTGTTCCTTATTTCCATGTCTTTGGTTCTATTTCACTTATTTATTTGTTTTGTTCATTAGGTTCCATTTATAGGTGAGATCATATGGTATTTGTCTTTTGCTGCCTGGCTTATTCACTTAGTATATACTCTCCATTTCCCTCCATGTTATTGCAAAAGGTAGGAGTTTCTTTTTTCTTTCTGCTGTGTAGTATTCCATTGTGTAAATGTACCCCAGTTTTTTTGATCCATTCATCCACTGATGGGCACTTAGGCTGTTTCCAACAGTTGGCTATTATAAATGGTGCTGCTATGAACATTGGGTGCATAAGTTCTTTTAAAATGGTGTTTCAGGGTTCTTAGGATATATTCATAGTGGTAGAATTGTTGAATCAAGAGGCCGTTCCACTTTTAATTTTGAGAAAATTTCATACTGTTTTCCACCATGGAAAGCCATGTTTTATAGTAGGCCATGGCTTCTTTTTAACTTACTGTGGTCCTAAAAGCAAGGTCCTATTTCTACCTTTAGTCAGGGAGTTTATATGAGTCATTTAATAGCCTTCACTCAAAGTAAAATCCTGACAATTCTTGCTGTTCTGCAGCAGACAAGATTGACTTATACTCACTGGTATTCTTTTTCCTTGCCTACTTCTATTATAGTTGTTGAAAGCTAAATATGAGTTTTCTAGCCAGCCTTGCAGCTAGAGGAGGCTGTATCATGTAGCAATTAGATGTAAATAGAGATGTAAGTATCTGATGAGAAGTAAATAATGTCTGCTGAGGAGAGGTGGAAAATTCTGGAGAATATGGCCTTTTTGATAAAATGGCAGATGCAGCTGGTACCACTTCTCACCCCCATTTTCTCCCTCTCTATTCCTTGACTCCAACTGTGATACTCTAAAGTGTGAAAACCATTTTGTGCCTATGAATTGATAAAATATTCAATTAAGCAGAACATAATAACATTTAATGTGCTAAGAATAGCTGAATATAAGATACAAAGAAGTTGAGCTCAGCAAGAGATTCCTAAGCATCTGAGTTGTCTCTGGTAGTAGTGGCTTCCTGATTTACTGTTATGTAAGAGAAGAACATGTACCTCCAATTTATTTAGGCTTATGTTAGTCAGGAATTCTCTTTCTTGCAGACAAACACATTGCTATGTGCTTACCCTTTCCTCTTAAGTTTGTTGTAATGATTTTACACAGAAATGATGTGAAATGTATACTTTATATAATTGATATTGTATTCTCATCTTGCATATGAAGGATGTTGATCTCTAAAAGGCTAAATAACAGAACAATGTCAACTTAAGTCCTCCAAGTGCAAGTCTTTTGAGCATGCTTTTTACCTTGCTGCTCCCTTTTGGAAAATATGGAGTGTATCACAGCATTTTGTAAATGCTAATGCTATTATAGTAACTTATAGATGTTTATAGTAACTCAAAACATCTATCTAGGGTTACTATAAACATCTGCCTAGTTCATAAAATGTTTAATGTGTTTTTCAAAAATTCCATCAGTTTTGATTCTCAGAACAACTTAAGGAGGTAGACATTATTAATCTCCCTATATTACACAGTTATTGTCATTATTTCTTGCTGAGTCTTTCTCAACCATCACCCAACAATTTCTACTTACTATTCTTCTTCCTTTTTTAAAAAATAAGTTCAAGCTTTTTCTCTTCTTCGTGTTTCCACCTCAGTTGATCTCTACTCATCCCTTATAAAATTCTATTTTAATTCAGCAGGGCATATAACCACATCAGAACATGCTTCAGTTTGGCTGAAGCCAAAAAATTTTGGAAAACTTACTAGGGAGGCCGTCTACATGGCCTATTTCACTTATTTAAAAAGTGCTTATAGTATAAGCATGAAATGTGATTAGAACCAGTCTTGACCAGCGACAACTTTTATAAAGGTGATGCCTCTCATTCTGAAGGAACCACAGCCCACTATTTCCTACCAAACATGCTTACTTAGTGGAAACATCTTTGCTTCATTTAAACTAACTTCCATAAAAATTTCCCCTTCCACATGCACCTTCCCACCTCTTCAAGTTGGTAACTGTAAAGTGATACCTCATAAAAAGGATGAGCACCAGTTTGTTGAAAAGATTCTCTGTATAATAGAACATGACAATGATACTTAGCTTGGGAGCTAAGAAGTTACTTTACTTAGACTATTGACTTTGCCCCTAGACCAGCATCATTAGCATTGTCTTGGAGTTTTCTAAGTATTCAGAATCTCAGCCTCTATTTTAGATCCACTAAGTGAAAATCAGAAGAGTCTCTGGTGATGTGTGTGCATATTGAGGTTTCAGAAGATTACTGGGAATAACTATCACGTAGTTGCATTTGTTATGGGTGTCCATGAACCAGTCTTTGCTAGAGTATGCCTTCTTGTTATCTTTTTTATACCTTGCAGTACCTAAAGAATTCCAGTGGCACTGTCCTTACCCTACTTTTTTGTTACTTAAAAGTATAAGTGGTTTACTAACACTTACTTTGTGGTAATTAGGTTTGTATGCATCTACTTTGAGTACTGGTGGATATTTTACTGTTTTTTTTTTTTTTCTGGTTAGATTTGGATTCAAATTTATAACTGAATTCATGAGACCTTATTGATCCTCAACTATCACTCCAACTCATAATGTCAATTAAATAAAGTGTGAAAAAGTGTATAGTAAGTGCCTATAGTAGAGTGCTATACAAAATATGGTGTGATGAGTATTTTTATTTGTTGAATTTCATGATACTATTATTTGTATTTTGGGATCCACACTTAAGAGGATATTGAGAAAAAAGGAGGGAGAAATACAGGCTGCATTAAATTCCTCTAATAGTTTTTTAAACAATCATGTATAAATTTTCTCCTAGGTTCCTGCATTGGCCAGGTGCTGAGCATATAAAGATGAATGAACACAGCCTCTCTCCTGAAGCTGCAGACAATCACATGGAGCCTGAGCCCTGCATAGCTTAAATCTAATGGCACCAGTCATACTCCAGTCTAGGTGAGTGCTTCTCCTGAAGCTAGACCCTGCAGCCACCTTGGGATGGGTGACCAACTGGAAACAGTGAATTAAAGCAGAAATGTTTTTAGGAGCTCAGGTAGCGGTAGAGGGGTATCTAATCCATAATGAGTGAAGTGTGAGTGTATGTAAGGTTTTGTGTGCATATGTGTACATGGTATGGGGTGTATGGGGTATATATATATATATATATATGTGTGATGTGTGTATATATGTGAGTGATTGGCATGTCTTTACAGCTGTATATGGTATATATGTACATGTATATGAGTGATATGAGTGTGTGAGGTGTGTGCACATCCTTGTGTTTTTGTTGAAGGGAGAAGCAGGTTTGGGTATAGGCAAAATTTCTGAAGGTAGTGATGTCTGAACTGTTTATTCAACTCCAGTTAGGCCAACTTCCATGAACTCTACTGAAAGGTTACCTGCTGAGTTCCCAGTGTCTTGGCCACCACCAAATCTACATTTGATTCCTCTTAGTCTTCACCAAATTTATTTCCCTGAATTCTCATCTCAGTAAATGGTACCCTGCTTCACCTAGATACCCTAATTGCAAATGTAGGAATTATTCTACACTCTCTTTCCCTCACACTATATCCATTCCATCTATAAATTCTGTTAGTTCTACCTTCAAATCATAGCCAGAATCTGAGCACTTCTTACAACCTTTACTAGTCAAGAGCTCTATGTCTGTTGTCTTGACTATTAGAATAACCTCCTAACTGATTTGCCTGTTTTACCCTGGCCCCCTTAGAGTCAACCTTACACTCAGTGACCAAAATGGCCCTCTACCATCTATATGTGGCTATGCAATTGATTTCCTCAAGGTTTTCCAGTGGCTCTTTTTATCTTTCAGAATAAATTTCTTTTTTCTTTTTTTTTGCCAAGGCTCTCCACGATGTGGTTCCTGGCTTCTTCCCGATTTGTTTTCTGACCTCTCTCCCTTCCGTTGTGAACTTCTCTATCCACATGAACCTGCTTGTTGGTACCCACCAAACATGCTCCTGTTTCAGTGCCTTGGCCTTGTAATGCCCTGCCATCAATCTATAACATGCTTTTTCATCATTTCATTCAGGCCCCGGACTCCTGGTCACTATTTTTTCCTCTTACCCTGCTTTATTTCTTTTAAGCCCTTATTATACTCAATATTTTATATTAATGTGCTCAGTATCTCTCATACTAGAATGTAAGCTCCATGAAGTGAGGAACCTTATATTTTATTTCTCTGTATCTCCAGCTCATGGAGTGCCTATCATGGTAAGTACTCCTATGCCTGTACTTAATGACTGGCTAATGGACTGACTGACTGAATAGAAAATGGCAAAGCATGAGGGATGCTTAGAATCAAAGCAACAGCTGTGGAGGTGAACAACGGAAACATGATATCAAGGCTGACCTGCTAGTAGTTGCAGGTGGGTGAGCAGTTTTCTGCTTTAGACCAATGGGTAATTGTAGGTTCATTTGATGAGAGAAATAACAAAGCAGGAAGATCAGGTTTGGAGGTAAAATGATAAGTTGAGTTATGCACATTTTTGGATTTGAGGTACCAATAAAGCATCCAGTTTGAGATGTCCAGTAAGCAGATGGGAGGATGCGTCTGGAACTAAGGACAGGATATTTTGAGAGCTGGATGATTGCAGGTATTGTTGGAGTCACAAAAGAAAATGGGTTCATTCAGGAGGCAATCCAAGAGTGAGAAATGACAATACAATCTGCTACCCTAGAGCCCTAAAGTATCGTCCATTCCTCCTGCCGCTTTGTGTAGAAACTCAATGGCAATCCCAATTCTAGAGAGAGGTGTGCTGGGGTGGAACTTTATGGTCTGCCACTTTTGAACACCCACCTCTGGTTTCTACTTCTGATCAGTTGGCATAGAGTTTTGATGACACCTGAAAATGGCATTTCAGAATAAAGACACCTAATTGGGAAGGAAGACCTAGGCTTTACTCTTGTCTCCTTTTGACATGGATTGTTTCTGGACCAGTTTGTCTAAGTCCTGGCTGTTATTGGTTCATATGAAATAATGTTACCTTCACTTCTTTGTATATTATATATAAATTAGAAAGTGAAAAATGTGTGAATAACATTGTATGAAATAAACCTGGTCTTGTGTTTTTCTCTAAAAAAAAAAAAAAAAAAATCTCTTTTACCAGTCTCATTAAGAACAATGAATGTAAATTGGGCCTGAGTTAGTTGCCAGTGGTAGGAAGTTCACAAGGCCTTTAGAATTACCTCATATTTTCTGTGTAACTTTTATCCACCTGATATGATGGCCAAGTGCTTTGTTCTTTTACATTGTAAAGTATTATACAACAATCATTCAATATCATGGTACTTTCTTTATTTGTTGCCCATTTACTTTTGTGATACCCCACCTTCAGGTTCTACCACTCCACAGAAGCCAATTTTGAAGGCCTTTAGTAACAGACATAATAAATTTAATGCTCTTTCCACCATCCTATTCTCTTTTGCTATGTCTGATATTTGACTATTGATTGCATCCCTTGTTATGAGACACCCTCCTATCTTTGGGAAGTTAATTATGATCATTCTTTTTCCTTCCCTGGGTCTATATGTATTCTGATGGGCTCTTTCCAAATTTCAGATCTTGATCTTCTGTTATGTTTTATGCTTTCTTTCTGGAACCTCAGACATCCTATAGTTTTATAATCACCAAATCTGTAGCTCTATCTCTGACCACTCTTCTTCCTCTACTACCCTCACTTGTCTTATGAACCTAAATTTTTGTTTCCAACAACCTCTTGAATAGTGTCATTTGGATGTTATGCTTCATAATTGTGACCCCCAACATGGTGTGAAACTGAACTTAACATTGTTGCCAATAATACTGACTTCTTTTCCTGATCTTTGCACTATCACTTTGGCCCAGGCCTTCGATCACCCATACCTACCTAGTATGGAGGAGAGGTCAAGAATACAGGCTCTGGAACTTAGCCACCTCTGTATGAATTTCAAAAAAGTCATATCATCTCTCTAGCTTGCCATGTCCTCATCTGTCAAATGTAGATAATAATGGTACCCATCTTATAGGTTTGTTGGAAGATTAAATGAATCAATATGTGGAAAATACTTAAAATAGTCCTGTTCCATTGTAAGCACTGTTATCAGCATTGGGTGTTATTATTTGTCACTCTTTGCATAACTTTCTAACTGTTCTGTCTGCCTCCCTTCCTACAGCCTTCCATTGTATCTCCATCTTCCTAAAGTACTTCCATTATGTCCCCCTCACTAAGAGTCTTTAGTGATTACCATTTCCTTCATTTACAGGAAAATGGTTCTACTTGCCTTTCAAGATCCTCCATACCTGGTGCTTTCCTAGGTGAGCACTTGTTTGTCACCACTTCCTAATCTGCACTTCAGCTTCAACTTCAATTCCAAGCACCATATGGGGGAGAGATTAGAAGAGAAAAAGAAAGTCATGCCTTCTTTTTCATAGACTCACTATAGCTTCAGATACAGCTTCTAATCTCAGCTTTGTGTGACCTAAAACAAGTAACTTAATCTTTACGAGTTTCAATTGCTTCACCTATAAAAACTGGAGAGCCCTGGCTGGTAGCACAGTGGATAAGGCGCCGGCCTGTGAACCCAAAGGTCGCAGGTTCGATTCCCCAGCAAGGGCACATAACCAGGTTGCAAACCAGGACTCCAGTCAGGTCTGTGGCTGGAGGCAGGTGAAAAGCAACCATACATTGATGTCTCTCTCCCTCTCTGCCTCTCTCCCTTCCCCTCTTTCTAAAAATAATTAAATAAAATCTTTAAAAAAAAAAAAAAAAAACTGGAGAGTAATAATTCCATACAGTGTTGTTATGAGTATGAAGTGATACATCTATTTCAAGTCCTTATTTAAATGAGTCTGAAAATACATAAAATACATTAATTAAATAAAATAAATTGTATGTTAAAAAATGAGTTTGAAATGTGTGCAAACCAATGGAATATATACAAAGTCACTAGGAATGTATGCAAGTACCTGGAAGTTCTGTAAATTTATGAGATGTATGTGAAGAGATGACATGAATCCATTTCAGGCTAGTTCATTCCCATTTTTTTCCTTAGTTAAAACTGCTGCTTACTTTTACATACTCGTCTTAACTCCCTCTGATTTTCCACTTTAAAAACCCAACTCTGATCTTGACATTTGAAGGATGTCTTTTTTCAACTCAGAGTTCTCTTTCTTTGTTCTACAACAGATACTATCTAGATTGCTAATTTAGGGTTTACTATGAGCTTCTCTGAATTGTTAGTTACTATTTTGTATGCCTGTTTAGTCTATTTGGCTAAACTAATTGTGCTTCATAAACACAGAAACTATGTCTCCATATTCCCTCAGCACATGGAACAGAATTTTGCATACAGAACCCTCATGTCAATGTTTTCAATTTAATGGACTATGGGAAAAAAAGGACCCTTTGTCATGCTAACTTGTCATAGCATAGACTAATCATGGACTCATGGGCATTTATCCTCTGTACTGTATAAGAAGGCCATGCCACCCTCAGGCCTGCTGGGCCTCTTGAGGCCATGTTGCAGATGTACCATTCAAACTATCACCAGTGCTGTGTTCCTCTAAGTCTGGTGTAGATCGAAGCAGAGTATTTGGACCTTGATTGCTCTATACACAAATCACAACTGCTTTCTTCTTGGTAGTAGCATTTCCAGTAAGCTTAGAAGAAAATAAGATCCATCAGGAACAAGCCTCACTATGAATAATACAGAAAGCATTTCTGAACCAATCCCTAGACACTGCCTGATCTTTCCTCATCTGGCAACTTTGATTTGTGTTTATACAGATTTTATTAGTTTAAAATGAGATACATCATAGAGTCTTAACTTGCCTCACTATTTATTACACAGTGCAGACCACATAGATTTTGATGTATTATAAGTAATCCTATTATATTGTTTAGGTGGCTGGAGCTAATTCAGGCTTTCTGTCCAAACACATTACAGAAACAACCCCTTCCTTAGCCAACACTTCAGTGATGACAGTGGTGCCCTGGGCCACAGCCTCAGCATAGCCCATTAGAGAGAAAAAGAGGCCATTCTTGACATGCTTTGGAGATTTATTCTATAATGAGGTTCAACAGTCATTTCAAAAGGCCCAGGGCCGTGTGAGGGAATTTTGATCCACAGACTAAGGGACTTGAACAAAAATGGTTCAAAAACCTTCTTTCAAGGCCTGGCTACTCAGCTTGATCAAATGCTAGATTTCTGGCACTGATGCCTTTACATAAGTGTAGCCTCTCACATTGATCAAAGAGTTGAGGGATTAGCACTTTATCAACTAGAGAGACAATGAGACTAGCACAGGTGTATCATTAACTACATAAAAATAGTGCTCATACTAATATTAATAATAGCTCCATTTATAGAGCCCTCTACTAACAACTAATGTAATCTCATTTTATCTTTACAGTAATCCTACAAAGTAAGGTGGAAGACCAAGCTCTGATAAGTGACCTAGTAATTAAGTGTCAGAGATATTATTTGCATTCAGGTCTAGCTAGCTCCAAAATTTCTTAGGTCAAATATTATATTGCCTAAATAAAGATGCTTCTTAAAATAATAAATGTTTTGGTGGCTGAGTCTTTGAGTTATTAAGGACAAATTGACTCCATATGGTTTTAAGCTATGTGTTAACTTTTAAGAAAATATTTCAATAATACCTAATAACAATGAAGAATTTAACCATGTGGTGGAATGAGTGTATAAATCATTTGAAACTGACATTATACTGATTACCTTCCTGTGTGTGTAGGTAAAAAACAAAAAAGGTAGAATTATTGACTGGTAAAGGGCACAGGGAGTTGGGAATGTTCAATCTCTTGATCTTGGCAGTGTTTATATGAGTGCAGACTTATGCAAAAATTCATTGAGCTGTATACTTAAGACTAGTACAACATATTTGAAGTTATGTCTCAATAAATACTTTTTAAAATTAAAAATGCCTTATTCTAATTTTAATTTTATTTGTTGGAAGCTTAGATAATCAATTTAAGACCTTTCTTCTTTCTGATATCAATACTTTATGCTACAAATTTCCCTTCAGCACTGCTTTACTTGTATTTCCTATATTTTGACATATTGCAGTGGTGTGCTCATTCAACTTAAAATATTTTATATTTCCTCTTATGTACTCTTTATTGACCCATGAGCTTCTTAGTAGTGTCATTTAACTATCACATGGTTGGGGATTTTTAAATTTTTCATTTATAATTTAATTTCATAGTGGTCAGAAAACATTCTGTATGCATTTACTTCCTTTAAGTATGTTTTATGTCCCAGAATATGATCTATGGTTTATATTATATGATCTTGAAAAGAATAGATATTCTGCTGTTGTGGATGAAATATGCTATAAATATCAATTGGGTCAAATTTGTTGATTGTGTTGTTTAGGTCTTTTATATCTTTACTGTTTTTTTTCTACTTATCAGTTACTGAAAGAGAACTGTTGACATCTCCAACTATAATATATTTGTCTTTTTGTCCCTTACAGCTCTATCAGTTTTTATCATTTATTTTAAAACCTATTACTAGATATGTAACATTATTATATCTTCTTGATTAATTAAACTCTTTATCAATGAGGAGTGACCTTCTTTATTCCTGACAATGTTCTTCTCTAGTTATTATTTTGTGTGATATCAATACAGCCACCCTAGATTTATTTTGATTAATGTTATGATGATATATCTTTTGCCATCTTTTACCTTTAACTTATTTTTGTTTTTATATTTAAAGTAAGTTTCTTATAGGCAGCATATAGTTGGGTCTCCATTTTGTGTCTAATCTGACAATTTCTGCCTTTTAATTGTTATGTGTAGGCCATTTATATTTAATGTGGTTATTAATATAATTAGATTTAATGACTACATTGATATTTATTTTCTAATTATCTTAGCTATTTTTGTATCTTTTCTTTTTAGCCACTATTGGATTGAGTATTTTATTATTATTATTTTATATAGAGAAAGAAAGAGAAAGAGGAAAAGGGAGGGAGAAAGAAAAGGAAAGAAGGAGAGAAACATCTATCAGTTGCCTCTCATATGCTCTAGCCTGGAGCTGAACAATGCCCATCCAACTGAGCCATGCTAGTCAGGACCTGGACTGAGTATTTTTGTGTTTTGATTTTATTCTTACATTTGTCTTATTTATAGGTCTTTTAAAAAATAGTATCTGCCAAGCATTTATAAGATGCATATTTAATCAAGTACAGTTTACCCTCAAATAGTAATACTTTGGTTCAAGTAGGTTGTAAGATGCATACAGCAATGTAGTATCAGTTGCTACCTCTCATCTTCTGTCCTATTGCTTTCATATATTTTATGTTATATATGGTATAAACCCACAGTAGATTGCTACTTTTCATTTAGACAGTAACATCTTTTAGAGTGATAAGAAACAAGAAAAAAATACCTTTAATGTTAACCTTTATTTTAAGCTTTCAAGGAAATCTTCCCTTCTTTATTTAGATCCAAATTTCTATTTGGATTTGCTTGAAAAATGTTCTTTAGCATTTTTTGTAACCCATGTTTGTTTCAGTTGTTGTTTACCTGAAAAAGTCTTTTTTTGCCTTTGTTTTTGAAAGATATTTTCCCCTAGTAAAGAATTCTAGACAATTTTTTATCTTTCAAACTTTTAAAGGTTTCTCTCCACTTTCTTGCTTTTATAGTTTCTGATCAGAAGTCTGTGGTATTTCTGACCTGTTTTCTTCTGTAGTGTATTTGTTTCCTCTGGTTTCCTTCAGATTTGCTATTCATCCTTGGATTTCAGAATCCTTCTTGGAGTTCTGAGATTCTTGGATTTGTGGTTTGATATCTTTTTATATTTTTGATAAATTTTCAGCCATTATTATCTCAGCTAATGTATGCATTCTCTCCCTTTGGAGGGCCTGTATCTCTTCAGATTTCAGGCTTTTAGATAACCTTGCACAAGAAAAATTATGATACTACAGCTTATTCAATTTTGTTTTGTGATCAGAGTGGATGCTACATTGTTACCTAGAAAGAAGTGGAATTAACTATTATTTGAATTCAAAATTTCAAATTGGTATTTGTTTGTTGTATGAAACTGTGAAAACTAAAGAGTTTAAGATTTTTTACATTACTTACAAATTTACTAGGTAGGCTGCCTCCATTTGCTGGCAAAAGAATGTGGCTCCTAAGTCAGATAAAGGTTTGCTGGTTACTCATAGCAATAAAGATATTCAGAATACCAATGTTTTCTGCCCATTCCCCAAGCATCATTTTCCATAGGGCAACAAGCAGAGGGTCAGGTAACACCCACACATGTAAAGTCATATTACAGGGCAACCTTGAGTTTAAGAAAACCAAATCTCCTATAATGGGCAGTAAGTGTGCCCATCCTTGGCTGCAGAAGGAGAAACTATTTCTCTTGAAGAGATGTCCTTGAAGATGAGGTTCAAAACAAAGGCAATTAATACCTCTGCTCCCAAGACATACAAAAATGCAACAGACCTATGGAGAATTGACTCCCAATAGAGAAAGCATTTTATGAGCTGATCTATTTTCTCAACCCACGTTTTCAATCCAATTGTATTAATTACTTAGTTCTCTATTTTTTGTCTCAGAATCTTTCTTATTCATTTCAACGATATTTATAGTGGACCTCTCATGTACTGCCAAATATGCCAGGTGCTTAAGATACTGTAGTGAACAAAATAAACATGGTCCATATTTCTCTCATTTGATAAGTAAAATAATTGGAGATTTTCAGGCTTTTAACCAAGCCACACGAAGCCCCAATGAGCTAAAGTGCCAGTGATGGAAGAATTTAGATATTCAGACCATAATACTTGGATGCTGTTTACATTTACATTGCTGACCTGATCATAAATTCCTTTCCTATTATGTATGTTCAAGTAGGGATTTTAATTCCTGGCTATAAAAAAATTTAAAAGCAAGAAATGCATTTTATTATATCCTGCTCTTCTGTAACTTCTCATACACTTGATTACCACATAGAAGGTATGAGAAATGTTTTTGTGAATTTGCCTTTAAAGGTATTCTCTAAACTTAACATGTTATTTTATGAGAAAATTACACTTTATCCTACTTTTTCATAGCGTGGTAAATATGCAGATAATTGTTACCTGGATGTTTGCCACATCAAAAAGCTGTGAATCATTAGGCATAACATGCAAATTCTGATATTTTATCTCCAGCAACCTTTACACCTCATAAAATAGAATGGTGCTTCCTATTTCTGTATACGAAGGTGAAAGATAACAAAATTGAAGGAAGTTTGGATTTGCAAAAGACTTGGAACCATATCTTGAACACTGTTTTTTACCACATATCCCTTTCAAAACAGATACAAATTGTAATGTTTTCTTCTTCTTTTAATTGCCAGGAATAGAAATATGATGACATTTCATTTCTGATAAAACATTACAGAACTATTTATTTTCCCCAAATAATGTCTTTGATTTAGTCAAACCTAGCTAATATGTTTTCCTCTTGATTTTTAAATTTCATAAATGTATATGAATACATATCAATATATCTATATATAGTTTAAACTATAGATTGTATTCATTTAAACTTAATTTATGTGTCTTGAGTACATACATTTTGTGCCTGAGGTATCTAGTCAAGATGCCTTTTTAAGTGCTGGCCTTTGAACCTAGAAATGTGTTCCACTAGCTCTCAACTGGGGAAGGGCCAAAGTTCAACTCTTAATTCTGTGTGTGCTGCTTGATTTAAATGTGAAACTTGGCACTCAGTGTCCTTCTGTGACTGATTATTATTCTTGGAATGCAAAAGGTACATGTTTTTGTAATTCTCTGAGAAGCTTCTCTATAGCTTTTCCAGAACCTAAGTCAGATTTTGCTTCCAGGGCTCTAATCCAAGACCTAAAATTCATTATTTACCAGCTCTCAGATGGGTACTATTTTTGAAAACCATATGGATTTTCTGCCTGCTAGGGCCTATTTAGTGGTGTATATTACTACTGCAAAAATACACCTACTGCATTTGTGGGGAGGGTTCTGATTTCCATATAAAATACCCAAGCACTCCTGGAGAGGAAAGCAAGAGCACACTCATTTACAAGTAAATTTTGGTCAGCATTTATGAACTTCCACAGATTCCACTTCAACTTTAATTTGGAACCTTGGACATTAGAAATAGTAAGACTATCAAGCCTGTAACTCCTATGAAACCTGAAAGAAGAAAATTAAAATGACATATATGCATATGCAATGAAAATTACAGCTATTATATTGTTAAAACAATATGGGTAGATTAAGGTTTGGAAAATTAAATCAAATTTTAAATGCACTAGGACATACCAGAAAAACATCCTAATTAGGTTAAAGAAAAGCAACAACAATTACTTTTTAGGCCCTGGCTGGTGGCACAGTGGATAAGGCTCCAGCCTGCCAACCCGAAGGTCACTGGTTCGATTCCAGACAGGGCACATAACCAGGTTGCAAGCCAGGTCTCCAGCCAGGTCCATAGCTGGAGGCAAGTGAAAGACAACCGTACATTGATGTCTCTCTCTGCCTCTCTCCCTTCCCCTGTCTCTAAAAATAGTAAGTACAATCTTTAAAAACAAACAAACAAACAGCTTTTGCCTTAAAAGGACAATTTGGTAAACGTTTTGTAATCCCTGTGTTTGGAATTATGACCTAACCTATCTGCAGTGTATCTATCCTGTGACTCCTTCATTTAGAACATAATCCAAAATCACAAAATAAACTAAAGGTGTTGCTGCAGGCTAAAATCAATGTCACAGAGTTTATGTACTCAAGCCTAGGAACTTGACTCAGTGACAAGCCCCACTTCAAGATGTATTTATTCATAGGCCATGAGCAATTCTAAAAACTAGCTATTTTCATTTCTTGTTTGTATTAGTTGGCTAGGGCTGCCATAACAAGTACCACAGACTGATTCAACAAAAAATGGGTTAAACAAAAGAAATTTATTTTCTCAGTTCTAGACGCTGGGAAGTTCAAGATCAGGGTATTGGCAAGGTTAGTTTCACTCCAAGGCCTTTATTTTTTTAGCTTGTAGATGGATACCTTCTACTTTTGTCTGCTCATGGTCTTTCCTATCTGTATGTGCATGTCTGTGTCTAAGTTTCCTCTTTTCATAAGAATAGCAGTCATATTGGATTAGGGCCTTTAAGATCTCATTTAACTTAATAACCTTTTTAAGAACCCTATTTCCAAATACAGTTACATTCTAAGGTACTCAAGTTTGGAAATTCAATATATGAAATTTTGAGGATTCAATTCAGCTTATTGCATTATTCATAGCAGCTTTGAGACATAAAATAGAAACAGTGAATGTAGAAAGGTACAGTTTTGGTCAGTTTTACGTTTTACTGATAGTGGCAATATGCAGCAACCCAACAGCAAGAAAAAAAAAAAAAAAGCACATTTATTTTAAAAGCATATGTGAGTACATTGGTATAAACATCCTTCCACCTTTCAGCAGGCCCTGGATCATCGACAGGTTGGTATAGTTAGAGATGTCTTAATCTCTGACATTTAGAGATCACAGCACATATGTAAATTATTTTAAAAATATGCTTTTAAATTCTGTCAATAATTTAGTAACCATGAGAAACCCAATGCCCTCAGTCTTTTTTTTTTTTGTCTAAGGTCCTAAGAAGAAAGTCCTTATCCTAGGTGGAAGCACACTTAAGAGTTTCTCTTTGCTTGAATACAGTAAGAATCCACCAGGTGTCAAAATAAGTTCTTCAGTCCTTCTACCTAAAGCACTTAAGGATTTGGGGATGAAATGCCTAGCAAACAAGCATGAGCTTTCTCAGGTTCTAAGTGATACAAGGTTGGATATGTGAAGATAACCTTCATAGAGCTCATGATCTAAGGGTGAAGGAACAGTGTAATCAGGGATTTAGGAAATAGGGAAATGCTTCTGCAGCAGAACCTACAGAGATGCAGATTTTAAACTCTCAAAGGCAATTCATATTTAACATCAGCAACCACATTTATTACTCACTACCCCCCAGACCACATCCTCTTCTAAGTCATTTAAGCCAGAACATAACTTCCTGTACCTAACCAGTAACTAGAACCTAGTTGTTTCATCCCCTGTATATCTTTAAAACCCATTCCAATCTCTTGTTTATTATATTACCCTGGTTAAATATCTCTGTCTGCCTCTAGTCTTTACAACCTCTAGATCATACTTTATACAATCCACAGATTAACTAAATAAAATTCAAATTTACCTATATCACTTGTATGCCTAAAGCCCATAAAAAGCTACTAATTTTATTCAGTGAAAGTCCTTCATATGGGCATTTAAGACCTTTTACACTTAACCTTGTATGAAATGGCCACTCTACTCACTTCCTTTACCATTTTCCACTTTCATCTTCCCTTTTTGACTCTGGAAAATATTGATTCCAATCCACTTGTATGTATTTACACATTGATTTAACATACATTATATTAGAAAAACAACGTGAATATTGATCATTGTACAACATAAGTATCTTACAATAATTTTATAGATTTTCAGGAACAAGTTCTGAAAACATTTAAATGGTAAAAGCCATTTTATCTTACCAGAGCATCCTTTACTAAGCTAAGTATTAAAGTTTTATGACTTTACAATTAATACCTTAGAACCCTAGAATAAAGAAAGGTGATAGCAACCTCTCTAAGTCAGCAAACTTTTCTCTATTTCCTACCATAAACTTTTTGCCTTACTAGGCAAAGTTACATTAAGTAAGATGAATTGATTTACAAATTTAGAAATGGTAGGGGAATAATCTAATAGTCTTTTGATTAGTCTTGTTTAATGCAAGGCATATCTTTCCATAGGCATAAGAATAACTAATATTTGGGTGCAATGGCGAAGTAGTGGAAGAAACAAGAGCTACTGTCCGTGGTCCTGATACACAAATACACATTATGACAGGATTGTTCTCTGTGGGCCATATGCCACTTACCCATTTCCATCTTCTACAAGCATCCAAAAGTTACATCTATACTACTGACTATAGTTTTTGAGAAGTCAGCAATTTAAATAAATACTGTTATATAGGTTGAATTGTATATTCCCAAAAGATATGTTCAAATTCCAATCCTTTGAACCTATAAATGTAACCTTTTGTGGAGATAAGGTCTTTGCAGATATAATTAAGTTACTATAAGGATGGACATACTGAATTAACTATTTTTGTTATAAACAAGAAGGAAATTTGGACACAGATACACAGTGGGGAAGGTTATGTGAAACAAGCAAAGATTGGAGTGATTAATCTCCAAGTTAAGAAACACCAAGGATGCTGCACACACCAGAAATTAAAGAGGCAAGAAAAATTCTTTCCTAGAGCTTTCAGAGAGTGCATGACCTTACCAACACCTTTATTTCAGACTTCTAGCCTCCAGAAGTGTGATAGAATATATTCACGTTATCATAAACCACCTAATCACAATAATTTGTAGAGCAGCCCTAAGAGACTAATACAACTATGAGATCACTAATCCTTTGGGATTTTTATTTTGGTGTTACTTTACAGCCCAAACCTTAGCTAAGTATATTACTTTAAGCAATTGGTTAGTATGTATAAAGGATAGTAGTATTCAGGAGGAGATGTCTGAAATGGAGGCCTAGGCAAACATGGTACTCACCTCCTGGCACAACCACATCAAATTTACAACTATACTATAGAACAACCATCAGTCAATATTGGCAGAAATTGAATTGAATGGATGCCCTGCAACCACAGGATTAAAAAAGAAACCACATCCATACACATTGATAGGAGGGGTGGAGATGCAGAAATGCAAAGACATGGAATAGGCTGGTCACGTACCCATGAGTGGTAGATAACAATTATGGGATATCTTGGGAGTGAGGGATCACAGCACCACACCAGGCTCCCCAGCTGGCAAGATAAGTTCCCATGACTTCTGGCTATAAAAACCACTGGAGATTGAGCTGGTAGAAGAAACTGCTGAATTCTCAGGCAGTTCCTCTTAATTGGCCTGTGCACAGACTTACTTGATTCCCTCCTACTGAGCTTCAGCACCAGTGCAGCAGCTTGAAAGGCACCAGTGACATACAGAGAGGAGCTGAAGTATCTGGTATTAGGGTGAGAGTTAGGGGATGGCTTTATCTAAGGTAAAACTGCTAGAATAGGCCATTGTTCCTCTTCTGAGTCCTCCCCTCACAAAGCCACAGGGTCCTACAGGCACCATATCTGAGACTCCATCAACCTGGTTCACAGGGTTTGCCCCTCTCCACCCTAAGATTGCACCTCACTCAACTCAGGGAACCACCAAAGTGGTTCACACTGGCTTTTCCATACAAATTACTTGTCTTGACTCAGGCTTCTGATCTTTCTAAATCCTCTCAAATAAGCAGCAGCTGGCTTCAATAGGTCCCCATACATCTTGTTAAGTGTCCTCAGGCCCAGCACTGGCAGCAGCTGGCTTGGTTCACAGCCTCGCCTCACTAGAGCACCTCCCAGCTCAGCACAAGAAGCCACTGCAGATCACTTTATAGCTTAGGTCAAGTGGTCCCAGACAGAACACAGGCAGGCACCAGAGTCCAGCTGAAGTCATCCCTGCTCTGTGGAGTGGGATCCCACATAGCTGATCCTCCTGAAGGGTGGAAGTGGGTGGTCAGTGGTCATAGCCAGTCCTTACAGATAACTGGTCTAGGTAAATCCTTCCATTGACCTGCCAATAGCAATCAAGGTTCAAATTGATTGAGAGGAAGTGTACTCAGCCCACATATAGGGTGCACCTTGAGTAACCAGCTTGGATGATAGGGGAGGCTGTGCCACTGGACCCTGTAAGATACCTACTACCATACTACCAAGACATGGAGTCAAAGCAGCTCTACCCAATACATAGAAACAAATATAACGAGGCTGCCAAAATGAGGAGACAAAGAAACATGACCCAAATGAAAGAACAAAACAAAACTTCAGAAAAAGAACTAAATTAAATGGAGGTAAGCAATCTTTCAGATGCAGAGTTCAAAACACTGGCTATAAGGATGGCCAAGGAACTTAGTGAGTACCTCAAAAGTATAAAAAAGATCCAGTTAAAAATGAAAGATACACTATTTGAAATAAAGAACATTTTACATGGAATCAACAATAGAGTGGATGAAGCTGAGAATCAAATCAATTATTTGGAAAATAAGGAAGCAGAAAACAACCAGCCAGAATAGCAAGAAGAAAATAGAATCCAAAAAAAAAAAAAAAAATGAGGATAGTATAAGGGGCCTCTGGGACAACTTCAAGCATTCCAACAGTCACATCATAGGGGTGCCAAAAGGAAAAGAGAAAGAGCAAGAAATTAGAAATCCATTTGAAATATAATAAAATAAAACTTCCCTAATTAGATGAAGGAAATATACATGCAAAGCCAGGAAGCACAGAGAGTCCCAAGAGGCTCACACCAAGACACATCATAATTAAAATGCCAAAGGTTAAAGATAAACAGAGAATCTTAAATCAACAAAAGAAAAGCTGAAAGTTACCTTTAAGGGTGTTCCCATAAGACTTTCAGCTGATTTTTCAAAGGGATAGGCAAGAAGTATTCAAAGCAATGAAAAGCAAGGACCTACAACCAAGATTATTCTATCTAACAAAGCTATCATTTAGAACTAAAGGAGAGACAAAAGCTTTCCAGACAAGAAAAACTAAAAGAATTCATGACCAAGCCATTATAATATGAAATGTTAAAGAGACTTATTTAAGGAAAAGAAGACCAAAACTATGTCTAATAAAATGGCAATAAATACATATCTGTCAACAATTGAATCTAAAAAGAATAAACTAAGCAAATAAGCAGAACAGAAAGAGAATGACAGATACGGAGAATGTTTTGATGGCTGCCAGATGGGATGTAATGTGGGGGGAAATGGGTAAAGAAGGGATAGAATTAAGAAGCACAAGTTGGTAGTTACAGAATAGCCATGGGGATCTAAAGTACAGTATAGGAAATAGAAACCAAAGAATGTATATGTATGACCCATTGGACATGAACAAAGGTGTGAGGCTTGCTTAAGGGAATGGGGGGCATTAGGAAGAGGGAGGTAAGAGGAGAAAATTGGGACAATTGTAATAGCATAATCAATAAAATATAATTTAAAAAAGGACAGTAGTGTTCAGGACTCGAATACAATAATGCTTACAAGTGAGGGAGATCACATTGGCAACACTGAGTCAGATTTAGATCTTATTACCATGATACTTCTCTATTTCTATTGCAGTTCAGGAAGCAGGGCAAGCATATCTCTCTTTTAAAGGAATAGATGTATCCACATTATTAAAAATTAGTGGTGATTTGTGAGTAATTTATAGAGATTTTGCTTACATATTTTTTTCTTTTGGATCTTCACTGCTTAAACATTTCTCTGAACACTAGCACTGATTAATCTCTCTCTCTCTCTCTCTCTCTCTCTATATATATATATATATATATATATATATATATATATATATACTTGTTGGTTTAAGACATATAGGTTAAAAAAAAGAAAATTATTTTTTAAAATGTCTATTTTCCTGGGCCTAGAGGAGAGGCTGGTAGAATTAGTCAGGGAAAGAGGTGACATGGTGGACATACCATACTTTACACACTGTAGAGGTTCCTTGTGACTTTTTTCCTCCTATGTGCTTTCTCCCCTTGCCATGCATACATGCAGTGTCCAAAAAGGTTACCTTCATTATTCTTTTTATATGATGCTGCTTTTTCTGTTGATGGAGCACAGAAGATCTCTTGCCTTTATTACATTTTCATCTAGAGTATGTATGCAACTGGGAGGCAGATGATCAATGCTCTGCTTGCTGATGTTATCACGATATCTTATAGGGCAAAGTGTCAAAGAGTTTCCTGTTCCATTAGAACAGAACAGCCAGATGATGCTTAGTGACAATGTACTCTGGGTATGTGGTGCTGATAGACTGCACGTTAACTCAGAAGGAGGCTTTCACATGATTGGTGACATGATACCTAATTCTTAGATTGTTTTTATTCTTTTCTTTGTAAGGGAGTGAAAGTTTTCCCATTGTAATTTCCCTATATATTTCAAAATACATTGTCCCAGTGTAAATACAGAAGATGTCTCTGGGGGACAACTTCCTGAGATAAAGTTTCTAGAGTGGAGATTGGAACAGGCATCTAAGTACATTATAATGATTGACTTCACTGGATTTGCTCTAAGCTTGTGGCATTGTTTATTAGAATTTGATACAGACTTAGAACTCCTGCTAGACTCACTTATTTTATATTGTTCATTTCAAAATATGTACAGTGAAAACATGAACTTTATTTCAAGATTATTTTGATAATAATCTTTGAGATAGGCAATGTCTTGAAAAGAACTGGTCTTAACTTATTAAGTCCAGAACCTTATCTTTTACTTTAGGCAACTCTGAGTAAGTGAAATAGTAATTATTTTCTTATCAACATTGTTTGCTGTGTAAACTAATGACTTATTTACTAAAATGATTTCTGAGGAGAATGGTCAAGATGGCAGAGTAAGAAATTACTGAGCTCACATTTGCCCATGGACACAGCAAAACTGCAACATACAAAACAACTATCGTTGAGAAGGACACAAAGACTAGCCATAGCTGAATAGATTTTCTGCAATTAAAAATATAAAGAGAGAAGCAAGATGGCAGAGGAGTAAATGGAGCAACACCAATCTCCTCCTAACACCAAACTGGAATTACAATTTAACTGGGGAGAAATCATCTGGAATAACAACAGAACACAAACTGGAGAGAAGCCTTATAACCATGGACAGAATTGAAAAGCCAATTCATCACAATGTGATTGGTAGGAAGTGCAGAGGCGCAAAAGGACTGGCAGGGCTCCCATGGGCAGAAGCTGAAGGGACAGAGAAACATCTCAGCAGCTGGGGTTCCACCTGAGAAGGGTGGGATCTAAACCCCCAATTGGGCTTCCCAGCCTACAGTAACATAGCTAAGAGTAAAACAGCACACAGCTGTGGAAAGCAGAAAGCCACCAGGTTTACCTGGCTTGAGAGAGAGACCAAGTTCTTAAAGGGACCATGCATGAAATATAGTGGCATCCGCCTACCCTGGGCTCTAGCAGAGAAAGGGCACGTTGGACTAGAGAAGCTTGGGGAAAGTTTGGGTCAGTAACTTTAGGGGGAGAGCTGAGGGAGCAGCCAATGAGTCCAGTGCTGAGCCATTCCTCATACAGCCAGCTGACCATTCTTCTCCAAAGGGTGGGAGCCTGAGGGGAAGCCACAGCCCCACCTATAGGAATTAATCCGCCCCATCCGCAGTGCCTAAACCTGACCTCAGATCACAGTTTGATTGGATTAACAGCTAAATTCATCTGCCCCACCCAGAGGTGCCTAAAACTGACCATTGATCACAGACTGGTTGGTGGAATAACAACTAAAGGAGACAAGACAGTGGCTCTCTGGTAGTCTCCAACTGGCTGACTAGGCCCAAACTGGGACATGAGCTGACATCACCAAGCACAGATCCAGGAATTAAAAAAAAAAAAAAAAAAAATGCACCTCTATACCACAGAAGATCACACCACTAAGATAGTAAGTCAAAGCATACCAATCTATAAAGCAGAACAAAAGCCATCTAAAATGGGGAGACAAAGAAATCAAACCTCAGCAAATGGAAAGGAGGAGTCCCCAGGAAGAGTGCAAAGTAAAATAGACTCAAGCACACTAGCAGACATGGAATTCAAAATAATGATGATAAAGAAGCTCAATGAGCTCAGTGAGTTCAAAGAAAACCATAAACAACTCCAAAGGAACTACAAAGAACTCCAGGAAAGCTACAAGGAACTTACTGAGAACTACACAAGCATTCTAAAGGACATAGACACCATCAATAAGAGCCAGGAGGAAATGAAGAATACAATTTCTGAATTGAAGAACACAGAAGAAATCAAGAGCAGGCTAGAGAAAGCAGAGAATTGGATCATTGAGTTGGAAGTCAAGGTAGAAAAAAATTCCCAGGCAGTGCAACAAAATTAAAAAAGACTAAAAAAGAATGAAGAGGTTTTAAGAGAGCTGCAGGACAACATGAAACGTAACAATATCCATATTGTAGGGATACCAGAAGGAGAAGAGGAGGAGCAAGGGATAGAAAACCTGTTTGAAAAAGTAATGACAGAAAACTTCCCTAACTTGAGGAGAGAAAAAGTTATGCAAACTCAGGAAGCACAGAGGGTCCCAAGGAAGATGAACCCAAACAGGCCCACTCCAAGACACATCATCATGAAAATGGCAAATTTCAAAGACAAGGAGAGAATCCTAAAAACAGCAAGAGAAAAGCAGCTAATAACATACAAGAGGGCTCCCATAAGGTTATCAGCTGATTTCTCAACAGAAACACAAGCCAGAAGGGAATGGCAAAAAAATATTTCAAGCAATGAAAAACAAAGGCCTGCAACCAAGAATACTCTATCCAGCAAGATTGTCATTCAAAATGGAAGGTGAAATAAGGAGCTTCCCAGCCAAAAGAAGTCTAAAAGAATACATATCCACCAAACTAGCATTGCAAGAGATGCTAAAGGGTCTGCTTTAAGAAGATGAAGAAACAGAGAGACAGACAGGAACACAGGCACAAAGGTAAATGGATTAAATGCACCAATCAAAAGACATAAGGCAGCTGAATGGATAAGAACCAACTTTAACTTATGAATGCTTTAAAGTGATCTTGTTATAAATAGATTTTACTAAATAAGGTACAATTTTGTATATTACTTGTATCTGAATTACTGCAGGTTAAGTTTTCTTAGATTAGAATCATTTCACAATACAGGAAAATCAGGTTGCTTGCAATAACTCAGAAAAATCTAATGCAATTAAGGAAGAAGAAAAAAGTAAGAAAATGTGGATGCATATTACATAGAAGACATGCTAGGTTTTTTATTCACTGTTACAAAATATGTGCTTATTTGTGGGTGTGTAATATATAGATTTTGTTAGCAATTTATGTTTTAAATAGCAACCAACTGGTCATAGATGTGTTGTGAAATCAGTCAATCTTTAGGTTAGAAAAGATGCTGAGAATGAAGACCAATTTGGATGGAAGTTGCAAACTACTAAACTATGTGATTCACGTATATAGACAAAATATATTTTCATAATAACATGTAAATTAGATGAGACTCCTTTCAACTAAATCGTGGAAATACACATTTCCAGTTATGAAGGCCCCCAAACTGGGGATGCTTGGGAAAAGGAATTAATGCTATAGTAAACTTTATTATTAAAATGTGAACATATCTAATATCTACCTCAACAGACTTTTAAATAGTTCAGGGGTTAGTTTAGGACCACATAGGAAGTCAACCACAAGTTCAAAAAATAGCTAGAGTGCTATTCTACAAAATTATTTAAATTCTAGGGATTTTTATTTTTTACCTCAACTTAGCAGACATAATAATTTCTACTCTGGGGATTGGTTGAGCACTGCAAGTGCTATTATTTCTGAAGGCTTCAACTTGTAAAACACATGTAGAGGAAAAACAGAGGGTATTGAAGGAAGTAAGACCTGTGCACAGCCTAAACAAATAAATAAATCTACTATTTAAGATGGAATATTCCTCAAAGAATAAGTTGTAGTTCCAATAGCTTAAAATAAAGTTGAGTTGTTTTATTGGAGTAGGGAAGATCTGACTCAAAAACCAAATTTATTTTTTACTATGGGTTTGCCACTGTCTCTGGGACAACTTTCACAAAAGTGAGTTTCGCAATACACCATTGCTGTGATATGTTTCACAAAAATAGCATTCCAGAGTAGAATAAGTATTAAAGAAGAAAACAACTGCTTAATTTGCTACAATATATCTAAAATACTATCATTCAACATGTAATAATTATGTAAGCTATTGGCATATTTTAAATTTTTTGTATTCAAAATCCAGTATGTACTTTAAATATGTGTAAAAATATGTATGGGTGTAAATGTATTTTTGCATGTGTTTGGTAATATTGCAATTCATATTACTTCAAAGAGTCATTCTTTAAACAAATGAATTAACATAGGCATTTTGAAATAATGAAAAGAAACCTTTGTATTAATATGATTTGAGAAGCTGACAGGAGACAGTAATTAAATGGTAAATTATCTGGATGTGAAACAAAAAAAAAAAGAAAAAGTGCATATTGGTGGTTATAGAATAGACAGGGGGATGTTAAGAAGAACAAAGGAAATAGAGAAGCCAAAGAAGTTATATGCATGACTCACGAAATAAGGAGGGCATTGCTTAGGGAATGGGGTACTGGGTGGAGGCAGGCAAAGAGGGAAAATTGGGACAACTGTAATAGAAAATAAATAAATAAATATATATATATATATATATATATATATATATATATATATATATATATATAAAGAAAAAATCACATTGAGATGGGTAGGAGGGCACAGATGCTGTCTAGTCAAGATGCACATCCCCAGTATGGCATCCCACCAGTGAGAGGGATATCATAATTGGTGTGGGCCAAGGTGTGAGGATTGAGGGAAACAGTCAGGGAACCTGCATGAGACAGAAGGTCCCCCATGATACCTGACTTTAAAACCCAGCTGGCTTACATCCAGGAAAGCTGAACGGCTATAAGAATCTAAGACTTTGTTCTCAAAGGACTTGCACACAGATTCATTCTGAGTTCCAGTGCAGAAGCAGCAGTTTGAAAAACTCCTACGTCATATGAAATGGAGATACATTGACTATTTTTAGGGCTAGTGCTGGAGGAGCAGGGATCTGTTGGAACTTACTCAAGGAACAAAACTGCTGGTAGCTGTCTTTTTAAAAAAATTCTTTCCAGCAATGGCCCAGCAATGCTAAATACCATTTGTGACATTCTCCATCAAACTTGCTAATACCATTCATCTCAGACTGGTGTGTCCCTGAGTGCTCACCCTACCCAATGTGCCTGCTCTAGGTCAGTGCCTCTCCAAAAGAGTCTGCATACCACCACACCTAGTGGATGACTTTTCCTGGCACTGGCACCCTTCCGAAAAGGGCCAGCCCACTCACACTCTCAACGTTTTAGGCTAAACTTTATATCCAGATGCATTGGAAGCTTGTGCTACACACAACTACAACCACAAGAGTTATGGCAGAGCCTCACAGACCCTGGGTGGGGGAGCAGCTCTCACCCTCATCATGTGCGCAGCCAGTCAGCCTTGGGGGGATACCGCTCACTGGCGCACCTGACACAATTTCAGCCCTATCACAGCAGGAGGGCTCATGAAACCCACCAAGGGGACATCCTTAATCACTTGGCTCTGGTGACCAGAGAGGATTGATATGGAACCACAAAAGACCCTAAACAGGAAAGCAATTTTGAGAAAGAAGAACAAAGTTGGAGATAACATGCTCCTTAATTTCAAACTACTCTACAAAGCTATAGTAACCAAATCAGTATGGTGCCAGCACTAAAACAGACACATAGATCAATAGAACAGATTAAAGAGTTTCCAAATAAGCCCACAGTTTTGGGGTTGTGGATTAATGGCCAATTAACCCACAACAAAGGAAGCAACAACATACAATGGGGTAAAGACAGTCTCTTCAATAAATAGTGTTGGGGGAAAGTGAACAAATACTTGCACAAAAATGAAACTAGACAACTTTCTTACAAGTTTATACAAAAATAAACTTAAAATAAATTAAAGGTTTATATGCAGATCTGAAACCATAAAACTCCTATAAGAAAACATAAGCATTAAACTCTTTGACATCAGCCTTAGAAATGTTTTCTTTTCCTTTTTCTTTTTGGGTTTTTTTTTTTTTTTTTTTTTTTTTTTTGATATGTATCCTCATGGAAAGGTAACGAGAAAAATTAAACAAATGAGACTACATCTTAATCAAAAGCTTTTGTACCATGAAGGAAATCATCAATAAAATGGGCAGGCAACTTAATGAATGGGAGAAGGTATTTGCAAATGATACCACCAATAAGGGGTTAATATCCAAAAATATGTAAAGTACTCATACAACTCAACATTTAAAAAATCAATTAAAAATGAGCAGAGGACCTAAATAGATACTCCTCAAAGAAGATGTACAGATAGCCAATAGACATAAAAATTGCTCAACATTAATAATCATAAGGGAAATGCAAACCAAAACCACAATGACCTCATCCACACCTGTCAGAATGGCTATTATCAAAAAGAGAACAAATAACAATAATTGGCAAGGATGTCACTTACATCTCCTCTTTGATCAGTCTCATCTATAACACAAGGATCAGAATCTATACTGCTTCTTGCATTAGGAAGAATTTCCCTAGAGTGCATTTCCCTAGAGTGAAAATAATTTACATATAGTATCACTGCCCATGTTCTGGGATGTGTGAGGAAAAAAATTTTTTTTTGGTGTGTCTGCCAGGAAAGTTGAAAACTAATATAAACTTTAAAAATGATAAAGCTAATAAGCCTAGCTTGGGATAGATGCCTAGAATATTCTTTTTTTTTCCCAGTTGTTGTATTACATTTACCACATTTTCCCCCCATTGCTCTACCCTGTCCCACCCTCCCCATTCCTTCTCCCACAGTCAATCCCCACATGTTGCCCATATCCATGGGTCATTTATACTAGTTCTTTTACTAGTCCCTTCTATCTTTCTTTGTCTCTTTCTCCCACTCCTCCTTCCCCTCTGGTCACTGTCAGTCTGTTCCTTGTTTCTATGCCTCTGGTTCTATTTTGCTTACTTGTTTGTTTTGTTCATTAGCATTCTGTATTAGGTGAGATCATATGGTATTTGTTTTTTGCTGCCTGGCTTATTTCACTAAGCATAATACTCTCCAGTTCCATCCATGTTGTCACAAAAGGTTGGAGTTCCTTCTTTCTTTCTGCTGCATAGTATTTCATTGTATAAATGTACTAGAGTTATTTGATCCATTTATCCTTTGGTGGGCACTTAAGCTGTTTCTAACACTTGGCTACTGTAATAGTGCTGCTATGAACATGGATTGAATAGATTCTTCTGAATTGGTGTTTCAAGGTTCTTTAGGTATAATCCTAGCATTGGAATCTCTGGATCAAAAGGCAGTTATATTTTTAGTTTTTTGAGGAAATTCCATACTGTTTTCCATAGTGACTACTCCAGTATTGTATTCCCACCAACATGCCCTAGGATGGTTCCTTTCACGTCCTTACCAGCACTTGTTGTTTGTTGATATGTTAATGATAGCCATTCTGGCAGGTGTGAGGTGGTATCTCATTGTGGTTTTAATTTACATCTCTCTGATGGCTAGTGATGTTGAGCATTCTTTTATATGACTTGACTATGGGCTCTTTGTATGTCTTCCTCAGAGAAGTCTCTGTTCAGTCCTTTGCCCAATTTTTAATTGCACTGTCTGTCTCCCTGATGTTGAGTCATATAAGTTCTTTATATATTTTGGAGATAAAACCCTTGTCTGAGGTATCATTGGCAAGTGTATTTTCCCATACACTTGGTTTCCTTTTCATTTTGTTGATGTTTTCTTTAGCTGAGCAGAAACTTTTCAGTTTGATATAGTCCCATTTGTTTACTTGTTCCTTTATTTCCCTTGCCCTAGAAGAAATATCAGTGAAAATATTGTTGTGTGGGATATCTGTAATATTTCTGCCTGTGTTTTACTCTAGGATTTTTATGGTATCATGGCTTATGTTTAAGTCCTTTATCCATCTTGAGTTTATTCTGGTGCATGGTGTAAGTTGGTGGTCTAGCTTTAATTTTTTTGCATGTCCCTGTCTAGTTCTCCCAGTACCAGTTATTGAAGAGGCTATTTTCACTGCATTTTTTGCTCTTTCCCTCTTTGTTGGATATTAATTGACCTGGAGTCCTGGGTTTATTTCTGGGCTCCCTGTTCTGTTCTATTAATCTATATGCCTGTTTTTATGCCAGTACCAGACTGTTTTGATTTTGATTACCGACTCTGTCCCTTCAGCTTCTAGGCATGGAAGCCCAGCCAGCCCTCTCATGTCTCCACATTTCCCATCAGTTACGTTGTGATGAAGCAGCCTCTTCTGTTCTGTCCATGGTTATAAGGCTTCTCTCCAGCTGGTGTTCTGTTGGTTATTCCAGATGATTTCTCCCTAATTAAGTTATAATTCCAGATTGGTCCTGGGAGGAGATTGGTGTATCTCTATTTACTTCTCCACCATCTTGGATCTCCTAGAATATTCTGATATGATTTGGATATTGAATTTTGACTAAGTCTTATAATATGCTTCTGGACAAGATGGATTGTGACTGTTGCATAAGCTACCTGACATTCAGGGTGCATTAAAAGAAATACAATTCTTTTAACAATGTATTCCAGATCTATTTCACAATTTTCTTGGGATGTGAGCTCAGTTCTGGGTGCTATGCTTTAAGAAGAAAGACCTTAACTACTTGGAGTGTGTCTAGAGAAGAGAAATTAAAATACTGCAGTCATTTTAAGGAAGACTGAGTAAACTCAGAATATTTAGCTTGAATGAGAGAAGATATACAATGAATATAAAATGCTCAACAGTATGGTGGGCCGATAGGTCAAGAAGGACTTATTCTATGTGGCTTTTTGACTTAAAAAGGCAACAGAGGAGAGAGGAAAGAACAAGGCCTTAGAAATGAAAACTGGGTTTGTTGCACTACCCAGATGCATAGGGATGAACAATTTTTTTAAACCTACTTTCATTTTAAAATCTGTCAAGGAAGAAGAATTGTTTTCATTTTCAGAGGATTAGGATAGGTATTAGGACTGTCCTGTATGTATGTACAAGTGTTATGAACTGAGTGTTGTGTCTCCCCTAATTCATATGTTGAAACCCTAACCCAAAATGCAGTGGTCTTTAGAAGTAGGACCTTTGGGAATTAATTAGATTTCGATAAAGTCATGAGGGTGGTGCCCTCATGATGAGATGAGTGCCTTTATAAGAAGAGGAAGGGACCTAAGAGCTCTCTTTTTTCTCTAGTACACCCACCAAGTAAAGGACATGTGAGCACAGAGGGAATGTGGCTATGTCTATGTCAGGAAGAGAGCTCTCAACCAGAGTGAATCTGCTGGTGCCTTGACCTTGGACTTCTTAGATTTTAGAACTGTGAGGAAAAAAATGTCTGTTTTTTAAAACATTCAGTCTATGGTATTTTGTTAAAGAACCCTGAGCTGACAAAGATAATAGGTAGCATTATGTCTAAGAATTGGATCTAATATCTAAGATTCTGGGAAGTACTTTTCCTTCACTGTAAACAAAGAGCTTTCTTAAACTCAAGCCATCTTAACAAGACAGGGAGAGAGTAAATTCCTTCTTGCTGAGGTATGCAGAGTGGATAGTAGCCTGACTGTGTAATCTTTCTGCCCACGTCTCTGTATTCACCCCACCTTTGCTATTTCCTAGAAAATCAAGGCACAAGCAAGTAAGAAAAACAGTTTAACTTGGAAAGAGTTTTCATAATTCTGATCTACTCGATAGGTTTGCAATTTACTCTTCTTGGAAGAATTTCTTCATTTATTTCTAATTTGGATGTGTTCATCATTTTAGCTGGCAATATTGCAAAATTATATCTCTTATTACAATATCAGTCACTTCCAAACAAAACCAAATAAATGGCTATAGAGTTTAAAAATATATTTATTCTTTTAAATTTGAAACTTAAAAAATCAGTTTTAATTGCTCCAAACAAAACATACACATTTTCCAATAAGGAATTATAATCTCAAGGAGAATAAAACTGAAATGCAAGGACTCATCATTTCTATTTTCAGAGACAAGTTGAAAATACATATATAGTTCCTAAAAGAAGTAGACAAATGATCCTCTATAAAGCACAGAGCATCCCCAGTGGGACACTGAATCTAAGTTATGGTAACATGAAGTCATATAAGTGTAATTTATATGCCACTAATGATATCTATATGAATTTTATTAATATTAAAAGGTAAATAATTACTTTTTCCTTGTAGATAAATTATAATTCTTTGTAGCTTTTGAAAACCATTCTGAGTGCATAATGAGAACTCTCATGGGAATTAAGATTCTATCATCCACTGTTGGTAGCTCATATTATTGTTCAATATAACATACATTATAGAGTAGAATGTATCAAACTAATCAAATAAAGAGAGGTAACACTGGATTTTTTAAAGATTCATTATCAACTTGTTAAATGAAATAAGAAGGAAGTATCTAGATCTGGGCTGACGTTAGGAGTCATTCAAATCTAAAGGAATGGGAATTTTACATTCCTCTCTGGACAAAAAAATCCATTGTTCTCCAAATATAACATGTATTTGAAAAGCTTTGGGAACTTCATCCAGAAATCAAGATAAATTCATCATTATATTTTATGAAATTATGTGATTAGGTGAGTTTTTCTTCTGTAAAGGAGAACTTTATCATATTTTTAACAAATGGGAATTGACTGAAAAATCATTGGAGTCATCTTTTGGATGACAAGTTGGCCTTTCCAAAGAAATTCTTAAAATTCTTCAAAATTTGGTGAGTTGAGAATCTCAAATGCCTCAGGTAAAGAGGATCACTCTAAGGTATGAACAGATGAATACACTTAGGTATTAACATGTTCTACCTATTGTGCAAATATGTCAATCATTTCCTTAGAAAATATTTAAAAATAGGAATGAATGTTTTGAGGACTATATAAAAACCTATGGATATATGTTATTTGTCTCATCAATTTCCTCACACTTTAAGAACTGTTTAATCAAATCAAAAGAGGAATTTGCTCTTGCTTTTTTGTACACATCTCAGAAAATTACAAGTGGTGCATTTTGAGACTGGTGAATCCATGTATTAATTCTCCAAATTCAAAAGCGATCTTGAGTTTATAGAAGCTAAATGATTTTCCCACATGAACAAAAGGTGATAGAGCTGGGATTCAAATCCAAGTGAGATTGCCTATAAACATTCTCATTATTTTTCTCAAGATGCCACCTTCTCTTTTCAGAAACATTTCATCCCCTTTCTGACCTCATCCCCTTTATTTCACTTTTAAATATCAATGTTCTTTGCATCTCTGGACTGGGCTTTCTTTATTCAGCGATCTCTTTACCTGGACAACCTCATTTACTTCTGCATGCACAGATGCCATCTGAATGTTGGCAATGTTCAATTTTCATCTCTACTTCAAACATTTCTTCTGAATTGTAAGTTTATAAAATCAAATGTCTTATAGTTACTTTGTACTGAAATTTTAAAAGCTTGCTTTTTCACAAACCAACATGTACCATCTCCAATAGTTTCATCTCAACAAATGGTATACCTAAACACATGACCTAAGTCAAAGAGTTATAATTAATTTGTCTGCATCCCCATATTCAGTTCATTACCTATGTGCTGTTAAATGTTCAACCCATTGTCTATGTTCTGTTAAATAAGTTTCTCTACTTCTCTCCATTTCCTGGTGATGAGGGTCAAAAAAGTGACTGATGATTCAAAAAATCTTATTAATATAGTCTCATCATATTTTTAAAAATAATGGGTTCTTCATTCTGTTTTCTGGAACTATAGTCATGTATATGCTTATTTCTATTAAGAACTCATCTTCCTTGTTTTAACACATTTGGTGGCAAAAGTAATTTGAGTTTTTTCTCATCTCAATGACTCATTTTTACCTTCTCATATGTGGCATTTTCTATATTTTCTAGAAACTCTTCTGATCCTCACTGGGGACATTTTGCTCAATTATTCCTCCAAGGACTCCTTTATGACTAGCCAGTTCTCAAATCCTGGTTCCTGGGGGCTGAATTTTTATGATTATGATTTAGATATGAACATATTTTATATAGCCAAACATGTGAAAACATTTCATTTAAAGTTTTCCCTTATTTTAAAAAATATCAAAAAATGGTATTCTTCTATGCTAGAGAAAGGAAGAAAAGTTTCAAGATTTTGCCACAGAAGGAATGCATTATAATCATGTTTTAAAAAACTATCACGCCAGTTTTTTTTCTTTCTCCATCAACACTTGTCCCTTACTTAGAATTTTATACTTACAGACAGAAGTGTGCATGACAATATGATACACTTCTGATAGTAACCACATTTTCTCTCTCAAAGGCATAGCTCACAGAGAGGAAGAAACACAAAATCTTAGTTGCTGATCTAAGACTTGACAGAAGGATCCACTGGTCTTTCTCATCAAATATCAGTCATCATTATGCATTAGCTGGGCTGCCTAATTTCACAAGCAGTTTTCGAATACCTGTGACACCATAGAAAAAAATAGATTTTTAAATTATTAAAATTCTGTTTTGAGGATAGTTTGGTTTTATAGTTCCCAGAAATAAATATCAAAAGAACCAGCTTTGGAGAATATAAGTCAAGGATGAACAAGAATTTGTATAAATGTCATTAGGCATACAAGTACAGGCCTGGGGATTGACAGAAATCACAAAATGGGTTTTTGTAGTTGGTTTACATGGAACAATATCACTGACAAAGTTCTCATTAAGCCTACCTCTTATTTTTGGGTAGTTAAATGTAACTCTGTATTATTGCATTACAAAAAGTTTGTGTTCATAATAAGACAGGAGAAATTTTATCTATTTTAAAAAGAAAACATTGTGATATTTGAGAACCAAAATCCTAGAGCCAGAAGACATAATAAATATTGTCAGACTCAGCTCATGGCAAAATAGGTCGTATGGTTTTTGAAGTCAGGATCCTGCCTTGCCACTCACTAGCTGTTTGAATATGAGCTAACAATGTTAATGTCTTTCCTCATCTTTAAAATGGGCATCCAAGCCATGGCTGGTGGCACAGTGGATAAGGTGCCGGCCTGAGAACCCAAAGGTTGCTGGTTCGATTCCCCAGCCAGGGCACATAACCAGGTTGCAAGCCAGGTCTCCAGCCAGGTTAGTAGCTGGAGGCAGATGAAAGGCAGCCACACATTGATGTTTCTCCCTATCTCTGCCTTCTTCCCTTTCCCCCTCTCTAAGAATAATAAATAAAATCTTTAAAAAAAATAACCAAGAAAATAATTATTTACTATAGTTGTGGTTAGAACTACAAATTAACAGAGCAGAATAGGGTGCTTTGAGAATCTGATACTAGGGTTAACCTGATATGGGGTTAGTCTGGTGTTAATAATAGTACCTGTGATAGACTGAACAATGCTTCACCAAGATGTCCATGTCCTAATCCCTGGACCCAGTGAGGGTTACATGGCAAAGACTTTGCAGATGTGGTTGACTTAAGGATATTAAGATGGACAAATTATTCAGAATTATCTGGCCCTGGCCAGATAGCGCAATTGGTTAGTGTCATCCTGATAAACCAAGATTGCAGGTTTGATGTCTGGTCAGAGCACATACAAGAATCAAGCAATAAATGCATAAATAAGTGGCACAACAAATTGATACTTTCTCTCTCTCTCTCTCTCTCTCTCCCTCTCTCTCTCTCTTTCTCTCTCTTCCTCCCTCCCTCTCCCTAAAATCAATAAGTAATTTTTAAAAAAATTAAAGACTATAAAAAAAGAATTTTCTGGATGAACCCTAATTACAATGACAAATATCCTTATCAGAGGCAAAAGAAGGCTGTAGTCAAGAAAGGAGGAGGCAGCGTGACCACTGAGATGGAGGTTGGGCTGATGCAGCCACAGCCAAAGTTGCTGAGTCCCCAAAATGTGGGAGAGACAAAAAGTAGATGCTGCCCAGAGCCTCTGCAGGATGTGTGGCCCTGCTGGTGCCTTGATTTCACCCAGTGAAACTGTCTTACACATTAGGCTTCAAGACCTGTGAGATATTCTGTTGTTTAAAGCCATCATGTTTGTGGTAATTTGCTTCAGCAGCCCCAGGCGATTCATACAGTTCCCGTGTCACAGGGCTGGCTTAGCACAGTACCTGGAATGTTGTAAATTCTCAGTTTTTATTTGTTGCCTTTATTATCTAAACCACGTAGGTTAATGGGAACTCTTGTTCATGGAACAGTGTTTGCCTAAATGAAAAATTCATTCTTTCAAAAGAAAAACTTAACTGCTTCCCTGTCTGTAAACTGTGGGCACCCTAATTTCTCAGTAGTTTATTCACTTTGTCAGATATAGCAACACTGACTGCTCATAATTATACTTACACAACGTTCAGTCATTTGCCTCGGTTCATTTATTAATAATATATTACTCTTGTTTTTCTCCGAGTTAGCAGATAACAGAGATCACCAGTGACAATGTACTTTCTAGATGTTACCAGAATTGAATTTTCTTCTTTCTGTTCATTCTGTATTCTCTCTACCCACCTGGTCTCTCCTCTTTCCTCTCTCTTTCCACATCCCCCTTTTCTCTCTCTCTCTCTCTCTCTCTCTCTCTCTCTCTCTCTCTCTCTCACACACACAGAATGAGCCTTACACCTGGCTTTCAAACATTTGAGTGTTCTTTACTGCATTACTGATAAAGTGCATGACTCCTGTCTTTTCTTTTTGTAGATGTAGCAGCAATAGAGCATTCATAGTCTACAGTCACGTACAACATATTTTCTTTTGTAGAATAACTGAAATGGAGTCATGACTCAACCCTTACTGAAACACCACATTGTGAGGCTGACAGACTTGGAAGAGAATGGAACTTCTACCTTAACCAGAGCTGTCTTTCTGGTCTCTTCTTCTATTATTTCTCCCATCAGCTGCTGTCCGTGCTTGGAAACTCTTTGCCCTACTTAATTTAGTTGAATGGCTAGATGTAATGAGAATTTTAAGTAAATTGGAAATGAAAAAAAACAAAAAAACAAAAAAAATGAGTGCTCCTTATTCAGTGTAAATTAGTTAAAAGAATCTGTGCATGTGAAAGGTTGAAAAGAAATCAGAATTATAGGAAATAAAATAATTTTGAACTTCCTAGATTTTAATTAACTTGGTTATAAAGATTGGTTATTTTTACTGTTTCTTTGATTAAACCCCATTGCTTTATGAACCTCATCATTTTCCCAGACTTTACTTTTTCATAAAGAAGAAATTGACACCAGAGAGGTTAGAATTAGTATAATTTTCTGATATAGGGAGATGTGGAATTGGAGGTAAGGGCTTTGGGCCATATCAAAGTAGCACCTGCTCAGGCTCTGTCCATTTCATATGCATCCAGGTGCCAGTTCAATGGCAGTCTCTCTGTAGACATCAATGCCCTGGTGGCCTCATTGGCAGGGTGTTCTTAATTCAGGACCTTTTCTTACACTGCAGAGTATTCTCATTTATTTTTGTCTATAATGCCAGCTAATTGCTTGTGACTTTAATCCCTATACTTTTTCTTGTCAGTCTCTCTCCTTCCCTTCTCTTCTCCCTTCCCAGCTCATTTTTCCTCATGAATGAATAGGATCATTCTAGCCAGACCATCGAGATGGCGAGTCCCCTGATCAGCTTCTTTGATAATGGTGCTGTGACTTTGCCTTGCCACCTCCTTGGCTACTTCTTGAGTTCTTTCTGTTTTGATGTCAGAGCTCTTTGCCCCCTTGGAATTGGCTGAGAACCTGCTATTTTCACTGTAATTACATATGGTCCTTTCCATGAGGACCTATGTTGTTGCCTGGATTGAGGGGTAAGCCCTGTGTTCTTCTGTGTCAGTCATGAGAGCACATTGCACAGCATTTCTCTCTGCACCAAAGGCTGCACTGCTTTTTGGCAGTGTAAGGGAAAGTTCCTAAACTTATAGTTTCTGATGGATGTCACTATGGGCCACAGGCTGATGACTTCACGGATCACATTCCTACTTCTCTCCAGGTCCATTCGGATTGTTTTTCCGGTCCCCAGTCTGGCTGAGCAAACCTGGCTCCAAAGTCTGCTTGACCAGAGTCCGCACTGAACAGCTTGGCCTCAGGATCCTGGTGACCACATAGTGACTCTCAGATCTCTGTGGTCATTGTGGTTCCGTTGACTTCCCTCAGCAGGCTGCAAGACTGTCTGTCTTTTATTTAAGCAAAAAGAAATTACTTCTTGGCAGACAGGCAGCATGAGACTCATTCTCCAGTGAAGCATAGTTTCTTATTCCATAGCTTTTCCTGCTCCTGATTTCAAACACTCCTCTAAAGTCAGGCAAACACCCTCTTTAATGGAATTCAGTCTGTTAGCTGGGTCTAAAGCAAGAAACATTAGCTTTTTCTTGCCTGATATATGGGCAAACACTGTTGCATAGATTTGTATTTTGCTAAGTTTTAATTCAATCACATTTGGAAAGCCATTATAATGGGAACAAATAGCAATTTCTCATAAGGTATAATATTCATTATTCCACATCTGGGACAAGAAGATGCTATTCTTACTTTTAGGTACATAAATTTTCTTATAGACACATGCAGTAACACACATAATATGCATCCCTGTAAAGGCTGAGCACACACTCCACAACTCTTATTTACACGCACACACACACCCCAATGGAAATGCAGAGCAACGTATTAGGATTATTCTCAAAATAATTTTGAATTCAACCAAGTTTCTTTTTGGAAATTGAACTTTTAAATTTTAAATACTGCTTTGTCATGCTCTTCCAAAATTTCCTATATATGCAGATTTGCTTGTTCTTTTTTTTTAATTTAATTTTATTGTTGTTGTATTACATCCATCCCCTTTTCACTCCCCTCTGTCCTCTTCCCCACCCACACATTCCCCCACTGCTTGTTCTTTTTAAGACAAATGTTATTCCCAACTATTTACTCTAGAAATACATGACTCTTTTCTCACCCTGTGCTGCTTCAGGTCACACCTTTTTATTCAGAAAACCTCAAATACACATTCTAGCCTTACTGAGACTCTGTCATGATTTCCCATATATTCTCACCCAAAACAAATGGCCTTGATCCTCTTGTTCATAACCATGTAGCACATTGTACATTTGTAACAATTTAATGTAGGATTCTAGCCATGTGTATACACAACTTCTCTACATTATACTGTGAGCTCCTTGAAGGAAGGTATTGTTATTAGTAATCTCCATCATCCCAGCATGTGGCACAGTGCCTACAACATAATAGGTCTGTAATAAATTTTCACAGACCTACAAATGGTCAATAGGTATATAAAAAGATGCTGAATAGTAGTAATAAGGGACATGTAAATTAAAATCACAGTGAGTATCATCTCATGTCTATTAGGGTGGCTCCTATCAAAAACTCAGGAGATAAGTGTTGTTGAGGGTATAGAGAAAAAAAATCTTTACACTGTTGGTAGGAATGGAAATTGGTACAGCCACTGCAGAAACAGTCTAAGTGTCCATCAACTGATGAATGGCTATCAAAATTCACATACACAAACACATAAACACACATTGGATTCTTACTTAGCCATAAAAAAAAAGAAGAAAATCCAGCCATTTCCAACATGACTGAATCCAAGGGCATTATGCTAGGTGAAATAAGTCAGGCAAAGAAAGGCAAATAATGCATGGTATCATTTACATGTGGAATCTAAAAAGCAAAATTCATAGAAACAGAGAATAGAATGGTGGTTTCCTGGATGCCAAAGGCTGGAGGGAGGAGGAAATGGGGTGATTGAGGTTGAAGTATACAAACTTTCAGTAATAAGAATAGTGAATTTTGAGGATCCAATGTACAGCATGGTGATTGTAGTGAACATCATAGTATTGTATACTTGTCAGTAGCTGAGACTGGATATTAAGTGTCTCATCACACATGCATAGCCACACACACTCTAACGTTAACAATGTGAGGTGAGGCTGTTTGTGATCTTGGTAATCTTCCCATAAGGTGTATGTGTATCAAACCATCAGGTACACTTTAAATGTATTCAATTATATTTGTCAAAACTATAAATAAGTAGATAAATTTCCATAGAATGGCTGGTTAGATGCATAATGAATCTTCAATTGATTTGTCATTTTAACCATATACTCAGACATTAAACAACAGTGTGGGGCAAAACCTGAAGTACTGAATGATGGTGTATCAGTTGCATTGTCCAGTGCATGATTTTGCTTTTCCCAACACTTTTACTTGATTATGTTGTTGAAATATTCCAGGATAGCTGTAAGTTTGATTACATTTTTAGGGTCTGTTCTCTTTTAAGTTTATCATTTTCTATTAGTGTGTAGTGGGTAAATCCCTACAGCTTGTTTTTTCTCAGCAGTGTGTTGGGGAAATTTTCTTTTATTAGGGAAATCTAAGGCCTAGTCTGTCACTGCAGCAAATCTGGTAAAGTGATTGTTTTGCAAGGCAAGGATTAAGGAACATTTAGTCATTTGGATGTAAACTATTTTTCTTCTGTCATTTTAGTGTGGGAGTCAATGAAGACACCTAGTCTTCTTAATAAGTTACAGGTAATCTCTCTCTGCATGCATATTTTGCTGCGTCTAGCTTGGAGCAAAATGTTGCTCATGCTGAAAAGAATGATGTGTACTTGTTTGTTTTGCTATTGACTATTTTGATATGTAGTGCAATTTTGTAATTCGAATTGTCACCCCTAGCACTTTGCACCACATGGGCACTTTCTTTCTTCCTAGTCATGACTGTGATTATTTGATCTGTTCCTTTGTGTAACAGGTTCTGTGTAGATCTCTGTGTTGAACTCCATTTGAGGTATATTTGGTGATGATTAAAATTCAGGTTTCAGTTTAGCTTTGTACCCTATGAATATGAGGTTTCCTAAATAAACTTTAAAAGTAAAATAGTTTAGCTCTTTCCAGCAGATGCCAACCCATGGACATCTCTTGGGACAACTGGCACAAGTGCTGCAAGACTGGAGACAAGAGGAAGCCCTACCACAAGAAACAAAAATATGAGTTAGGGTGCTCTGCTGCCAACACTACGATAGGCCCCATGCTGCATACACATGATTTGGGTACACAAGGCAACAAGAAAGAGGGAACCTTGAGGCTGGCTGTGGGCAATTTCTCCTGGGGCTCAGAGTGTTGTATGAGCAAAACAAGGACTATTGATATTGTCTACAATGCATCCAACAATGAACTGGTCCATACCAAGACCTAGTAAAGAACTGCATTGTGCTCATTGATGGCACACCATACTGACAGTGGTAGAGTTCCACTGTGCACTGCACTTGGGCTGCAAGAAGGAGACCAAGCTGACTCCTGAGGAGGAAGATATTTTAAACAGAAAACGATCAAAGAAAAATCAGAAGAGATAAGATGAAACCAAAAGAACACCAGCAGCAGTCTTCTCGAGCGAGGAGCAGTTCCAGCAGGGGAAACTTCTTGCATGCATCACTTCCAGACCAGGCCAGTGTGGCCGAGCAGATGGCTATGTGCTATAGGGCAAGGAGCTGGAGTTCTTTTATCTGAGGAAAATTAAGGCCCAGAAAGGCAAACAACCACCACCCTCCCCTTCCACCACCTTGTCTTTCTTAAAAGCTCATATTAAAAAAAAAAAAAATGACTCATGTAATAAAGATGTTTGTTCTCTGGAAAAAAAAATAAGTTAAATAGCTTAAAGAAATAGTGAATCTATTTAATGGAAGAACTTTGGAAGACATAGTCATTGTTTGAAAGTAAAGAACCCTTCTAACCAGGTATCATTTTCTTCAGTCAGGGATGAAACTCAGTCTGGAAACATTTTGTAAAATGTGTGTACATTACCTTATATGCATGAGAATAATAAAAACTCATTTAAAATATATATCTGGAATTCATACCTTTATTTATATTGTCTTTTTTTTTTCTCTATTAATCCAAGTGAAAGCCTCTATAGAGCTTAGCTTTGAATGGAAAGATCAAAATACAACAATAGGGGAGAGCTGTTGGCTCATTATACAATGGGGGACCCAAAAAAGCTGGAATTTATTTATGAAGAATGTATATTTATTCTTACATTTTAATGTTTAAATTTCAGTCACCTCCAATCTCCATTTGATGCAATACACTTATTGAGACTTTTTTTCTACTACCAAAAACAGTTATTGAACTCAATTTTGATGCCTTTTAGTACTTCTGCCATTTTTTGTTTCTCCCATTTCATATCAGCAAAATGTTTCCCTTTGAGGACTATTTTTACTCCAGGAAACAAACAAAGAAAAAAAATTGCTCAGAGTAAGATCTGATGAACACGGAGTGTGGTGGGACATAGGGGTCAGGCTGTTTAGGGTCAAAAACTGCTGAACACTTAGTTTGGTGTGGGCAAAGGTGTACTTGTAAATCACCCATCAAGAAATGGGCAAATGCACTGAAAGTGTTTTCAATAAAAAATTTGCTAAAGCTGAACACTGCCTCTCATTACAATACCAATTATACACAAATACAGACAAGTTCCTAGAACATTCACCTAGTGGAAAAGCCTGTACTACAAGGAGACTGCCCTCCACAAAGTTAAAAGTTAATTCTGGTGTCTTTTTGGGGGGTCCCCCTTTGAACTATGAACTCTCCCTTTCTCTCTCTGTCTCTCTCTCTCTCCCTCTCCACCCCGCCCCCCTCTTCTTTCAACCAAGGCCAGGGCAAAGGCCTTTTCCAGGATTTGCAGCAGAAATTCCAGAAGCATGTTGGGAAAAAGGGTAAGAGCTGGCAAATGTTTTTTGGAAAAGGTTTGCATATAGTAAATATTTTATTCTCTGAGGGCCTTTACTGTCTGTTGTACATTCTTGCTTTGCTTTTCCTCCTGCCCACCTTCAACAACACTTCAAAAGTATAAAATTTCTTCTTAATCTATGAAGCCTAAAAAGGAAAAAAATAAAAACCACAGGCTCTGGGCTGGTCTTGGCTTATAGGCAGTTGTTTCCACACCCCTGGAATACAGTGTTGCTGGTTCCACGAAAGCTATGTAATTGTATGTGCTGTGAATGTTAAGTGTGAGTGTGTATGTTTTGGGGGTGGGGAGTTACATGACGGGCATTAAAAGCCTGGAAGACATTGTTTCCTTTTGGTTTATGAAAAATTTTAATTTAGGAGTGCTTAATTTAGATTCTTCTAGTGACCTAAAACTAGCCACTTTACATTTTTTCATGAAACAGAACAGTAAAACACACACATACATAAATGAGTTGAAATAACACATCAATAACCTTTGCAATAGACTTAATTATCTAAAAATATATGTAGGTGAACACAGATCTCCCTAATACCACAACTCAGCAAAAATGTTGTTTATTTGATCTCCTTCCAAACTTTTAAATTTATGTGCTCTTATTATATAATACATATATTGACACAGAAATGTATACATGTGCATAGAGGTAATGTGTATGTATATATATGCATATAAAATTCAGATAATTTTATGTTAATCATCTCATAACCATCTATTTTTATTTAATCAAAGTATTTTCTAGTGTAATCCCTGATTCTTTACAAACATAATTTTAACTTACCAGGCAACATTCTGTCTTATCAAATCATCATCATGTATTGAATTATTTTCTATTAGGTTTGCTTGCTATTACACATCAAACTACATGGACATTTTCATAGTTGCAGTATTTGGGGTTACTCTTTAGAAACTGGCAGTTTTATTGTCTTGATTGACAGCCAAAGGTTTCACAAATATGTAACTACAAAAAAGCATGAAACAATCACATTAGACTTTTTTGAAATGTTATGTTGATAAGGAAAGGGAGTAAAATAATTTGATTGTTTCTTACTAGGAGGTAAAGACCCTTCAAGAATTTACTATGCCTGTCTTACTTGAAAACGTATGCCAAGTTCTTCATGATACTTTTTCACCTATTTATCTCTTCCATCTCCAATTCTTTTTCCACTTGACTTACTCTCCAAATTCTCCATGAGCCCCTTAGGCCAATGCCATGCATAAGGTGTACTAAGAAATAAGAACTTAATTGCTGCTCAAAGGAGTACTTTCTGTTAGGTAATATAACCTAGAGGAGGCCACAAATCTCAGATTATTGTGAAATAAAGACTACTTGAGTTATAAAATTCAGTTTAATGTTTGCTTTTATATTGTTCATGCCAGGTGAATTAGTTTTGAGCTCTACAGATCCAGAAACATCCATTAACAGAAATGGCCTGGTATTAAATGTTGGCAGTAAGAGGTTTGATAAAAAGTGCTAGGTTTGAAATACCCAGTGTTTGCCATGGAAGCTCATAGATAAGAGCAAGTCAAATTGCTTATGTACCATAAAAAGTGCTACAAAACATTAGTTTAATGCCTTATCTAAAGCAGTGAATGTATCTGAATTTGAACTATGTATAGTATTCTGTTTCTCTAAAAAAGTTATACACACTCAGCATAAGGAATGAAAGGGAGCATTGTCTTTGGGCAGGGACAATTGGCTGACTGATAATATCCAGCAATCTAAAAATACATAGAGCCTTCTGGGAATGACCAGTCGGGCTGATTTAGAGGAATTTGCAGAGCTAATTCTATCTCCTGTTCACAAAATTCACTTTGTCCAAAGGTAATTAGTAGGTGCTTTGGATGCCCTGAGGGAGGGAGGTGATACCTAAAACCAGATGCTAATTCTGAATAAGCCTGCAATAATCTTCTTCCACTCATTGTCTTTACTCCATTTGATGGTTTACAAAGCACTATGTAACACTGGTTTCTAGCATTGTAGATGAAAAAACTGAATCTCAAAGAAGGTATGTGCTTTATTCAGTGTCCTACACCCAAAAAGTAGGGCTCTAGATCTTAGGTAAGTTTCAACTCAACTGCCGTGTGACAGAATTTGAGGAAACCGGGACATGTCCTTATCCAAAGAATCTCCCTCACATACATGTCACAGTATTTTCCTATTCTACTATGTGAGACATTCTTTTGGTTTAATCAATTTTAATGATGAAGAAAACATCAATAATTTATGTAATACCCACAATGGTATTTCTTAAAGTGCTCTCTCTCAACTTTATGAAAACTCCACAAGGTAAATTCTTCTTTCCAAGTTATAGTTGAAAATGTATGGTTCGGGGCAGTTGAATCATTTGCCTTAGGTTCCGCAGCTAGACATGGTATGCCTGGCACTCCAACCCAGAGCTCTGGAAGAGCTTTCTCTTTTCTCTCTAGGAATAACAACTCAAAATATAAATTTCTATTGAAGAGCAACTCATTCACACCTTCTACAGAAATTATCTGGCTTAAAATGCAGGGATAATTGGCTGTAAAAGTTTGATGGCAGATGGAAAAATATCCAGAAGTAGGGGAAGCAGATCTAAATGACCTGTAGAAATACCAGAGCTTGGGAGAGGGTGTGTGCACCTGGGTCAGAGCATTGATTGTATTGCCAATGGCTATTGGATGGGGTACACCCTAGGGAAGTTATGCATCTTCTTTTTATACCATATTGTCCTCATCTGTAGAAATAATAATTCCTATCTTCCTGAGTTGCTGTGAAGAAAGGAAAAAGAAGCTTGCACAGCACCAAACATAAACTGTAGGTACCTCAAAAATGTTCCCATACCAGCCCTGTATCTGAACAGAATCTATTCTTCACTCTCCATTGAATTTTTGTTATAAAAACAAAGCCAAATGTAATTTTAAAACCTTTTCTTTGTCCCCTTCTTTCACAGCTACTCAGTCATTTCTGTGTACCTCTTAGCAGAAAACCTCCTTTAAATTGTTGTCTGTCCTCACTGTCTCTTATTGCTCGCCTGCTAGTCTTTCTTCAACTAACTCTCCCTTGGCTCTCATCCCATAGCTTCCCTGAAACCATGGTCTGACCTCTATGTTGCTAAATCTTGTGGTGAATTCTCCACCATCATCAGTGACAGTTTGTTACTCCCTTCTCCTTGATTAACTTTTTAACTCAGTTTATTATACACTCCATTTTCTTGGTTTTTCTCCTACCCAACTAACTGGTCACTCCTCCTTTATCACCTTGGCTGGCCTTCCTCTTCTCTCTGAACACTGGACATTGGCATGTTGAGAGCTTCAGTCATTATTTTTTACCTCTGCCTGCTCAATCCATGGTGGTCTTATTAAAAGCCATGGATTTAAATCCCATTTATCTTCTAACAGTTTCAATTATATAGACCCAAACCAGGACTTCTCCTAAGCTCCAGCCTCACTAGGTCCACAACTGACTACTGGCCACCTCCCTTTTGATGTCTATTTGGCATTTCAAATTCAACATGTCCAAAACCAAAATTTGAATGCTACTCCCACTCCACCCCATCTCCTTTTTCTGTAGTCTACCCCATCACAGTTGATAACAAGTTGTTCTAGTTGCTTAAAGACCAAACGTTAGAGCCACCTTCACTCTGTTCTCTCACACTGACATTCAATCCTCTAGGGAATCTTAAACTAGTTGAACCTTTGACTGCTTCTCACCACCTCCACTGCTACCACTCTGGCTTGGATGCTGTCATTTCTCATTTAGATGAATACAAAGGCCTCCTGAATTTTACCCTGATTCCAACTAGGAAGCTGGAGTGATCTTTTCAAATGTGATATTATCATTTCACTCCTTTTCTCAACCATTTGCAATGTCTCTCCATCATATGAAGAATAAAAGCCAGTCTTAAAATGACCTACTAGGTTCAAGATGATGTGGCCCTTGTTCTTCCTTGGGATCCATTTTCTACTACTGTCTTCCTTCATGCCAGCCACCCTGTACTCCTTTCTGTTTTTGGAAGGCAGAAATACTCTGCTTACAAACTTTGCTCTAACTGTGTCTTTGCTTGGAACATCCTTCCCCCAGGTATTTATGTGGTTAATATCCTTACTTTTTTCAAGTCTTTTATAAATGTCAGCTTCTCAATGAGGACTACCTAACAGATCACCTGGTTTGACACAGTACTGTTCACCAACCCACCACTGGCACTCTCATTTTTCCTATACTGATGTACTCCTTTTCTCCCCCTTACACTAATCATCTTTTAAATGTTCTATATAATCTACTCTTTAATTACATTTATTTTGCTTTTGTCCTCATCCACTAGTATGTAGGCTCCTTGAGAGCTGGAATGCTTATCTGTGTTGCTCAGTGACTACCAAAAGTGCCTAAAACAGTGGGCTACACCTAGTGGGCACTTAATAGCTGTATTTGAATGAGTAATTGATTAAATAAACTGGAAAATGAACTGAAACTGATTCAAAAGCAGGGTAGTCATCTTCTCTATATCCGTGTGTGGGAAAATTGTAGGTACAACTTTAACATGTCTAAAACTAAAATTTCAATGGTGCCCCACATCGTCCCAAGAAATCTGCTTTTTCTGTAGCTTTCCCCATCACAGTTGATGGCAATTTGTTCTTCTACCAGAAGAATGTTTTCTCACTTGATTCCAAGGGAGAGGTGCAATTTTTTTAAGTTTAGTTTATCGATTGCAATAAAAATGTGTACCAATCACCTGGAATCAAAAATCAAAAGAAGTCAGTTAATGAAGACTTCATCTCTAGAAATGTTTTTTTTTGTTTTTTTTTTTGTTTGTTTGTTTTTTTAAGATTTCATTTACTATTTCCAGAGAGAAAGGAAGGGAGAGAGGCAGAGAGGGAGAGAAACATCACTGTATGGTTGCCTTTCACCTGCGTCCAGCCAAGAACCTGGTTGGAGACCTGGCCTGCAACCTGGTTATGAGCCCTGGATGGAGAATCGAACCAGCAACCTTTGGGTTTGCAGGCCTATGCCCCATCCACTGTGCTACCAGCCAGGGCTAGAAATGGACTTTTTAAAAGAATTAAACAACTGTGTATGCACACTGTTTACACAGTGAACGAAATCTCATAGTTAAAAATTAGTGATCTGATAGCCATATTTCTGTTAAAAGTTCTGTTTCCCAAAGTATGTTATTTTGAACCCCAAATCTAAGAGGCATTTAGTGAAATAAGTATACTTGGGCCCAATAAAGTGATAAAAGGACACAATGGTGCACTAGAGCAAGCACTTGTTGGCTTACAAGAGCCAAATGTGCACAACTCTTCCCAACTTTACATCAGCAGCTTGAACCTGCTGTGTTGGGAGCCCTGGAAACAGGCAATTGGCAATAAGCAAATGTTGTAAATCAGACCTGATTAGATTTGAGCCAGTGTTAAACATTTACTTCCAAACCAAAAAAAAATCTACATTTGCATGTTAAAATTGTGGAGATGCTTATGGAAAAAATGAATTTAATTTTGTCTTTCAGTCTTACTAAATGTACATAACTGTGGAAATAGTTTTTATTTGGGGGTTTTGAGTGTATGTGTTTATCTTGGATACACTTTAGTACTCTATTAGAATACACTTTGTAAAATGCTATGATAATAGAAAATACATGGAATTTTTCAGTCTAAAAATATGGAAGTTGGGGGCAGGCTGAGTGGGGGGGGGTGAAGGGGGAAAAGTGGGACAACTGTAATAGCATAAATAATAACATATTTATTTTTTAAAAAAGAAAAATAGGCTAGGTTTTCAAATGTGTAGTCTTGGAGAACATATTGCTTTGTGTGAACTGAAGAAACAAACTAATTTGCAAGATTTTAAAAAAGGCTTAAAATGAAACAAAGCCTGTAACACTTTGTGACATATAGGTAATTTTAAAATGTTAATTTTCTCTTCCCCATCTCTATTTCCCACCATAGTTTTGAAAAATGTAACTAATACTAAAAAACTTCCTATTGTGAGACTGAGAAGTATCATTAAAAATTTTATTTCTCATTATATAATCACATACACAAATTCATAATCAAGAATGAGACATTTCCTCTATTCACCATGTTATTTGGAACACTATTTCCAAAGGTATTTTTTCTGAACTTACATTTAAATTTAACTCATTAAAGAATAGTTTGTATGCTAATTAAATAAATTTTGCTATAAAATTTTAGAGGTTTTAATTAATTTATCTGGAGCATATTATCTGGTCTTTTTTTTTTTTTTTTTTATTGTTGTTGTATTACATCCATCCCTTTTTTGCTCCCCTCTGTCCCCCTCCCCACCCACTCATTCCCCCCAAAGTCAATCCCACCAAAACCATGTCCATGGTTCCTTTATACTAGGTTCTTGTCTAAGCTGCTCCCCTTTCTTGCCTCTGTCTCCCCCCTCCCCCCAACTCCTTTCCCCCTGACCACTGAAGGCCTATTCCTTGTATTCATACACTTGGTTCTGTTTTGCTTGTTGTTAGTTTTGCTCATTATTGTCCCGTAATGGGTGAGATCATATGATACCTGTCCTTCACTGACTGGCTTATTTCACTAAGCATAATATTCTCCAGTTCCATCCATGTTGATGCAAAGGGTACAAGTTCCTTCTTTCTTTCTGCCATATAGAATTCCATTGTGTAAATGTACCAAAGTTTTTTGATCCAATCATCCACCGATGGGCACTTAGGCTGTTTCCAGCACCTGGCTATTGTAAATAGTGCTGCTATGAACATAGGTGTGCATAGGTTCTTATGAATTGGTGTCTCAGGCTTCTTTGGGTATAGT
>PVIW01003237.1:0-53259 GCA_004026585.1 Noctilio leporinus | reverse complement strand
CTGTTGATTTGTTGATGATTGCCATTCTGATAGGTGTGAGGTGGTATCTTATTGTGGTTTTCATTTGCATCTCTCTGATGACTAGTGATGTTGAGCATTCTTTCATATGCCTCTGGGCCCTTTGTATATCTTCTAAATTTTATACTGATGAATTTTCTTATACTCAGGAATTATGAAAACATCTTTGCATTTTATTTTGTTGAAACAGTTTAGTTTACTTCAAATTATAAATACAGATTTTGGGTCCAAGAAGCTTCAGGTATGAATGAGTTATCTTTACATCTGGTGGGTATGTTTTCCCTAATAAATAAATTATTTTCCATATGCTGAGTGTGTATAACATAAGGTTTTATAAACTCTTCTTAGGTAAAATAAATTGTTTATATGAAGATCAAGTGAATAATTGTATTAGTTTCTAGGAAATGTCCCTTTCCGAATAACCATAATCCCAATTTGAGAAGTTGTTCCTTGTCAAAGTTGGCTTGCCTGGTTCATGCAAAACCCTAACAACTTTCATCAGAATAATATAGATATTCCAAATGATGTTTCAAAACCACTATTAAAACATTCTTCTTATGTGCAAATTGGGGACAGTAGATTATGTAAGGGGAAAAACTTTTTTTTGACTTGAATATGTCATGTAGCTTTCCAGGGGCACCACTCTCCAGGCTCAGAGGAGGCTGAATGAGTGGGAAGTCATACATGTGTAAGTGGAAGGACCCCTTGGCCTTCCTGGCACTAGTAACAGAGCTTTTACAGACACTGAATTTGGGATCTAAATGTATAAGAACTCCTAACCATCAATGATGATCTCAAAGACCTTCCTTCCTTAGTCTCCAATTGACATAAAAACACAAAATGGTCAGATCTAGCCTTTAGGTGGATTGCAAAAATTTTTCTTTCCTGTTATCTCTAGGAATGCATTATCTCTAGCACCTTTCCAATGGGTGTTTACATTTCTGTGAAAAGGAAATAAGTACAATCAAGAATACCCATCAGCAAAAGGCCTTCCAGGAGCTCCAGGTGTGCTTTATTCATCGTGCTGATTTTGCCACAGCCAAAATTCTCGCGTGCTAACACAGTCACTTTGAATTCTATATAATACAAAAGCAAAGCCTTTGCCAAGGACAGGCTATAGCTGGAATGTAGACATTAATAAGCTACATCACTAACAGTGACAGTAATAGAAGTTATAAACTATTTTTCTAGGCACCTTTGCTCAAATTTGAAAGTGTTTCCATAAGACTGTTAATTTCATAGTAAAATACATTTTAGTTATTTTCTTTAATTATTAATAAACTTAATTGGGTTCCCATGTTTGTAAATTATAGCTCTACCTTTTAAATTTTGTTCATATCTTTTGCATATTTTCGTTGAATTTTCATCAATATTTCTCATATAATTTATGTGAACTGTATAAAATAAAGAAATTGGCCTTTTATTTGTTGAATATCTGAATTTGTAATACCCCTTGATTGTGATTATTTTCTTGTACATAGAGAAGCTGAAAATTTTTAATCAGATCTATCACACTTTTCCTTTCTAATTTTTTCTATCATGTCTAACTTTAGTGCATTTTTTTCTGCCTTGAGATTTGCTAAACATACCCTTTCATTTTCCCCTAGCTTTCTAAGGCTTAATTTGTATCTAATTTCTTAATACATCTGGAATTTATTTTAATCCTGTGTGAGTTAAGAGCTCAACTGGTGTTTTAAAATAGCAAATTAAGTGCTCCAATATTTACCAAGTAATCTTTTCTTTCCCCATTAAATTGTGAACCTTAGCAAGATGGATTGCCTAGGACAAGGAGTGTTCATTTGAGGACAAGGCAGACTTAGGTCCTACTCCCGGCTACTTTAACTGTGCAATGCTGAGCAAGTCCCTTTATCCTTCTGCTCCTCAGGCTGTGAAGCAGGGGCAATAATAGCTAACAGCCAGAGTCATCATGGGACAATGTAGCACAGTTGTGGAACAAAGTACATGGGACATAATCAGAGCCACTGAGAGTGCAACTAGTGTTTACCCTTGAAGAGCTGTGAAAGTCAAATCCCTTAAGATAGTCTAATGGCTCTAGTGTCTGCACAGTTGTGTTTTGTTTGGTTTGGTTTGGTTTTTCCCAGCTTCTCCACACCTAGTCCCTCTCTGACCTCATCCCCTCCTCTTAGCTTGCTGGTCCCATTTCCACTGCACTAGTAACCTCACTGGCTCTGAAATAACTAAGCTTACTCCTGCTTCTCACCTTTTCTCTTTCTCTTTTCTCTCCCTGGATGTTTTCCCAGATTCACACCTGGTTTGCCCCCGCACTTCTGTAAAGTCCTCACTCAGCTGACACCTACTTGTGGGGGCCTTCCTTAAGCACCCCGTTTAAAGTTGGACCTACCTGCATCACTCTCTCTCATACTTGTTTATTTTTCTCCACAGCATTTACCCATCTTAATGTGCTTTATGTATTTGCTTACTGTCTGTCTCACCCCAAGCCTGCCCCGTGACACAGACCTCCATGGGTCAGGGCTTTTCAGTCGTGTTGGTCATGAGTGTATCCTCAGGTTGGCAGTAGTGACTGGCAGATAACATGTGCTCCATACATTGCTGTTAACGGAAAAATTATTCAACATTTTAAGTTATGTTCTTTGCTTCAACTGATTAAGGAGTAAGGGAACATTATCAAACCAGAGACTAGAAATGAGAGAAAGATTTTAAAATTATTTTTAAACTGATTTTTCAGTTTAAACCTATCTTTCTATACACTGAAAAGCAAAGCAAAGTGTTTGAAACAGGAAGTTACACTATCTTTTTTCTTTTTTTTAATTTAATTTTATTGTTGTTGTATTATATCTATCCCCTTTTTGTTCCTCTCTGTCCTCTTTCCCACCCACCCACTCCCCCACAAAGTCAATCCCACATGTTGTCCATGTCTATGGTTCTTCCATACTAGGATCTTGCCTAAACAGCTCCCCTTCTTTGCCTCTCCCCCCCTACACTATCTTTTGATATCAGCATTTTGTGACATTCTCTCCAAGACTTGGGAAAATAGACTTGCTCTTAGTTTTTTGTTTACACAATTAGATGTAGACTCCAAAAATGTTGTTGGGCCTTATTCTAATATTTTTCTCCTTACTTTATTTCATTAACCTATGAGAATTACAGTAATCTCTTAAACTATATGAATTGTACTACCAAAAACCTGTCCAATAAACCCTTCTCACTCCTATAATCTCATAGGTACAGCTTCCCGAAGGGTCGGCAACACAAAGGGAGTGTTTTGCTTAGTTTTGTCTTAACTTTTTTCAAGCCTATATTATCTTGTTTAATGTGTCCTGGTTTCATTTTTCCTATTTGCAAATGACTTAGAGTAGAATTCCTTAACTTTCTTTTTCAGACACATATTTCTTTGCATGACTAGAAAAGCTTTAACATTATAAAAAGCAGAGGGAGAGGATGATTTTATTCCCTAAGCTGCAGCTCTTTCATATCCACCTCTTGGACCTGAAATAGAGACAATCTGCTAGAAATAGCATTTTGCTGTTGCCATGGCAACCTCCTGATTCATTGACTACTAGCTGCTTTCAGAAGTCCTTATATCGTTGAAGCTGATATAATTGCCATCAGAATTACCCCTTTGGCCCTTGCTTACTATGGAACACCCAATTGAAATGTGCCTTTGGATGAAGGTAAGACACCTAGCGAGTGCTTGCCCATACATGAAGAGACAGGCATCTCAAAATCAGGATGCCTTGCCTGGTAAAGCCGAGATGACTCATATGAGTTGGATTTGGGGGAAAACCCTTGTTAAGGTTTTAGAAACCAGTCAGCAGCATGGTGCTCATTTCACTGACATAAAGGTCCTCTGTGTCATACCAATTAATGCAAATCTGTTTTCTACAAACAATAGAGTGACTTCAAGAAGTTTCTGCTCAATCAGTGTTCACATTACATGCCTAAATTTTTCTAATTTAGATCTTGTCTTTACCTTTTACTCTTAATTGTTCATCATAGAAGAGGAATTTATTAGTAGAGATTATCTACCTACAGGCATTCACTAGATCTTATATTGTTTGACTGCCATTCTGAACTCTGCAGCGGTTGATGTGAAGGACATGAAAGAACTACAAAATACTGTCTCGGATTTCAGGGAAATTATTAGTGGAGAAGCGGCCTCAAGGCCTATTTGCTTACTGATTTGCATGGAAGGGAAGGGCCTCTGAGGAGGAAGTTTACACAGAAAGGCTTGGAGTTGGGAAGAGCTGGACCTGGAGAGCATATGCCTTTCTCCCAGCATGGCCCATGGACTAGGTGAGAGCTTTCTCAAAAGAGAAACTGAAGATAGAAGTGAAGAGCAAACTCTCAAAGAGAGCTATGGAGGCCTCAATAACAAGGGACAGCATGTAATAGAGCCAGAGTTATTGCAAGGAGATGCAAACCACATAGTGCAGGTGCCCACAGGCTTGCAACCAGTGGAGACTCAGGGTTTATACTCTGGCAGTGGATCCAAGTGCTAATGGGAACAGGAAAGAGTGGACCTTACACATTATGGGGGACAGTGTGGATGAAGAGAAGAAGACTCTTGGTGAGCACACATGAGACCAGGGAAACCGCAGAAATACCTGGGAGGGATCTGCAGTGGTGGGGTGAGGTTCTCATTGTGCAAGTAGATGTAGTGAGCCAGTAAAAATGCCTATTACTCAGCGTTACCTTATTTGTACCCATATGTTTAAGATTATTTTCCTGAGGTGATTTTTGGAGTCTTTCCAATGTTCATGAAAAAAAAAAAAAAAAAATGTTGGTGAGGCAGTTCTTTCCAGGAGACAGCTCATCAGAGGAGTGACCTGAATGGGGAAAGAGGAGAGGTTTGAAGCTGGGTCAGTTTTGCAGAAGTCAGGTGAATGATGTGAACGTCCTTTTCCATTTCTCTTTATCCCCATTCAAGAATATTTGGTTACCAAAATGACTTCGGATGCTTATAAACATTGGACTGATAGAGAATATGAGCAGAAGGAAAAGTTCTAATGGAGTCAAATGAAATACTGTGCCCACATGAAGCAGTACATTTACCTGGAGGGGAGTTCTCCAAGTGACCACACACTCTGCTGGTTATAGCTTCTCTCTCCTGCTGCTTCAGTAAGGCAAAGTTGACTGCTCCATGAGCAAGGCAAAAAATAAAGAGGAGACTTGGTTAAAACATGCCACTCTTAATTATAAACAGCTACACATGAGCATGCTAATTTTAATCAAAAGATCATCAAATGGAGATGCGTATTTATCTCTTTGAATAGTCCTGCTGTCTCCACCTTTTTCACTTTTATTATCTGAGGTTTGATCCAAATCCTACTTATGTTAATACAATGATTAGAAATCTGAAAAAAGATCTGCAGCTAGTCCTCTCCTGTTTATTGTGACTTACATAAGCTTCAAAATGCCTGGAATTATCTTTTGCTGACATGTTACTTGCTTTTGGGAAATTTATCATAAGAAGATTAAAGCCAACATGCAAGAAAGAACTTTTATAGGTTACATCATCCCCTACTTCCTTTTATTACCTCCAGAAATAACTGGTTTTAAGGCTAATTCATTATTGAAAAAATTTCAACTGTTAAATTGATGTACTCATTCTTCTTTAAAAATTAGTTAAAATAAAATATTGATAGATTTCATTTATAGATAAGATCACTGAGGAAACATTTCCTATTTGGTTTGTTATTAAGAGTACCCATCTAAAATAAAAATATTTTACATATTATATATGCCAGAACCTGTGATGGATCTAAGGTTCTGTCTTACTCAGAAGCTGACAACTCACCTGCCATTGTTTCATAATGCTGGCAGAAGACATGAGACCCTTGGGTAGAAGACAAAACACTTTGTATCACAGACTAATCACAATAAGCCAAATATTAGTAATTTTTGTGCCATTCCACACCCCAGGTGACATTTTCACATACAGTGGATTGCATTACAACATAGGAACCCTAAGCCTAGGGAATCAGAATCTTTTAGGACTTGCTCTAGAGAAAAGTGACTTTCTTTATCTTCAAAGGCTAATCACTGCACAAACATCTTTGAAAACATAGCCCAGATCAAAGGCAGCCAATACCTCTGCTCACAACAAGTGCAGACCATGATCTGGGCATTGAGGATTATCTCCCAACACACATATTTTTAAAAAGTTAATGTTCATGTCATGTCAAATTATATAAATTAAATGTTCTAGGTCCCTCAAAGTAATATTGTAATATGAATTTTACTTTATAATATATCATCTTAATTTACATGATGCTAGTAGGATTCACTTCCCAGTTAATATTTTTGTAAATATAAACATATAATGGTGATAATATAGATAATATATCACTCTTTTCTAAAGTGATAAATTTCTATTTGAATCAAGGTGTTTAATAGTTAGCAATCAAGTGGAAAGCCAATTGGAGAGGAGCTTTGCAAAATACACTAAATTATAAGAAAATTTGGAAGAGAAATAGACATTGTATTTTTGAAGTATTATTTTGATTGGAAAAACATCAGTATAAAAGAATAATTGAAAGGAAGGTTATGCCCTGGCTGGTAGCAAAGTGGATAAGGCACTGGCCTACAAACCCAAAGGTCGCTGGTTCAATTCCCAGCCTGGCACATATCCAGGTTACAAGCCAGGTCACCAACCAGGTCCATAGCTGGAGGCAGGTGAAAGGCAACAATACATTGATGTTTCTCTCCCTCTCTGCCTCTCTCCCTTCCTCTCTCTCTCTGGAAACAATAAATAAAATCTTTTTTAAAAAAAGGAAGATTATTTGTTCTTCTTGATGGGAGGGAAGCTCTTGAGCTGGGCATTAGACAACGGGGGGCACCATTTGAGGTAATGTCTATATGATGGCAAAAGGATATCTGCAGAGTGCAAGACACAAAAGAAGGGAATTAGTCCAATTCAGTTCTTTCTAGTGAAAGATAAATACTAGTTGATTTTCTGCTAGACATACTTGATTTCTGAAATGCAAATTCTTATCTGTTTTATTTTTTATATTATTACACTTTCCTCATCTCTAATCAGGAAAGATAATAATCTCATAAACCCAAAATGCACCAACTTTATGCAGATACTGAAAGTTTTATAATTTATGTATTCAACCTCCAGAAATTGATATAACCTTAGAGATTAGGTTGTTGAAAATAAATTGAATTTAATCTCTTCCACTCACTTATTGATGAAAACATCCATCCTTTTGGCTTCTGGCATTTTTAGATGTTCAGGCAATATGATTTTATGATCCATGATGATGTTAATATTGACCTGTGTAAATGTTCTCACACAATATAATTTGAAGTTGCTAGAAAGCTGTCAATTGTAATTTTCCCCTAAACTAGCAACCAAAATAAATGAATAAACAAACAAATAAAATTACATTCTGGCATCAAAGTGCATAAGTATGTAAATGGTATTTTTTACCCCACACATGATAAAAGTATTCATTCCAGACCAAACTGTCTAGGTCCAAATCCTTACTTCACCACTCGCTAGCAATGCGACCATAGGAAACCTACGCCAGCTGCCTATGCCTCAGTTCCCTTGACTTTAAAGTGGAGGTAATAGTAGTTTTCACTTCAGAAGGTTGCTATGAGGACTATATGAGTTAATGTGTGAAACATCATTAGAACAGTGCCTGGCACATTGGAAACTCTTTATAAATGCTCACTATTATTATCTCAAAACTAGCATTTTTCCTTCATCTTTATTGATCAAAAAGAAGTTTAGCCTTTGGCAAATAAAAATATTTATATCAACATGAACTGTATCAGCATGGTGTCAGGCACATCATGAGGATTTAGTAATTATTTGTTGAATGAATGGTTATATTAAATGAGTGCATAAACTGATGATGCACACATTCTTATCTCTTCTCATTTTACCACAAATCTGATAATTATACTAAAAATTTAGTGCAAAGGGCTAGGGAATGTTCCTGAGCTTGAGCCAGTGCCTGTGGAAATCTGTTGTGTCCTTGCTTTTGTCAACATTGACTTCTTCTCTCTTTAGACAGTCTGATGTAGTTTTGGTCAGTGCATTTCTGCTACTTTCTCTCTTATGATATTGACTGCCATGGTGGCCTTCTGGATAGAACAAGACAGATATGCACCCTAAGCTAAATTAGATAATTAAGTTGGAAAGTAAAAATATATGTAGTCACATAATGCTCTTTGAAATTATATGGAATGAAAAATAAAATTATATGCAATTTCCCTACAGCCTGATAGTTAAAACTCAGAGTCATGACATTTCATCCATATCTAATCCACAGATTTTAGCCTCTATCACCTTTGGGTAAAATCTATTTGTAGTGTCATTTTGTCGGAAAGCTCTTGAATGGAAAGGGCTGTCTCTGGGGTGTGTTTTATTTTTAATGCTACATAATGACTCAAAGCTGTTCTATTTCACTGCTTAACTGAGTGTAGACTGAAGTAACCCAACAGATATTTTTTGACATGTCCTGACAATGTCCTGATGCCCCACCAAAAACTTAACTATGATGAGAAACCAAGTGTAAATTGGCCCTATTTGGAGCGGACTCAGTGTGGGTAATTGTAGGAGCACAGCTCGTAAGCATTAAGGACTATATGAATAAGAGGGTAGATGGAGCCTCAGCCAATATTAAAAATGTCAGAGAACTTTTAAAAGTTCTAATAGCACAGCCATTTCTATTAGAATATAAAGGACTTATTTTCTTAAAAAATAAAATAAAGTAAAAACGTGTTGGCATAAGTTAGCTCCTTATACTAAACTGACTTGGAAGAAAGGGGCACAGTTTGTGTAATTTAGGTTTATTCTGGTAGTTCTGGAAAGCCTCCACTACAGAGGAAAAATATTTTAAAGGAGGCTGTGATGGGCTGAATTATCTCTTCCTTGCCACGGAAATTCATTATGTTGGTGTCCTAACCTCAAGTGTCTCAGAATGTGACCATATTTGGAGATAGGGTCTTTTCAGAAGTAATTAAATTAAAATGAGGTCATTAGGGTGGGCTCTAATCCAATAGGAACTGGTGTTCTTATAAGAAGAAAAAATTCTGACACTGACACATAAAGAGAAAAAATGTGAAAGCAGAGAGAAGGAAGCTGTTTGCAAGCCAAGGAGAGAGGCCACAGAAGAAACCAGCCATGTCTGGCCCCCTGATCTCAGGCTTCTAGGCCCTATACTGGAGAAAATAAATTTCTGTTGCTTAAGCTACTCTGTGATAATTGCTTGTAGCAATTCTAGCAAACTAATAACAGAGGTAGAAGACAAAAGACGTTTAGAGGCTGAAAAGCAGTGACTCAAATTTCAATTGTCATAAACAGTCGTAATTGTTATAATGAGGGTAGAAAGTTTTGGTAAACACAAGGAGCCACAACATTTTCACACTTAGGTCTTCATTATTTAATTTTGTACAAAGTCAACTTAATCTCTGAAACTTGCTTTACTCGTCTCTAAAATGAGCTCTAGGTATTAAGGGCAACTATGGGGAATTCTTCATTATTTTAAAATATGTATCTAATGCCCTGGCTGATAACATAGTGGATAAGGCACCAGCCTGTGAACCCAAAGGTCACTGGTTCAATTCCCAGCCAGGGAATTGTAACCAGGTTACAAGCCAGGACTCTAGCCAGGTCCATAGCTTGAGGCAGGTGAAAGGCAAACATACATTGATGTCTCGTTCCTTCTCTGCCTTTCTCCCTTCCTCTATCTCTAAAACTAATAAACAAAATCTTTAAAAAATATATGACTCTAGTCTACAGAAAATAATTTTTCTGTTAACTGAATTAATTCTACAAAGAGAAAGCAAAGGTTGGTTTTCTCTTTGAAGATAGAGCGGACACTGAATGTGGGGGAAAATAAAAAAAGACAGTATGTTTCAGATAAAAGCAAGGAGGTAGAAAATGCAATGTATGTTTTTGGGAAAAGACTGCTTGCCAATGTGGAACCCTTTGCACAATGAAGAGAGCACCTTCGGGTGGTCTTATTTTAGTTCTTTTTGAACCAGGCCTTAAAAAAAACAATTAAGTAATTTGATTAGTTGTTGGAGGCAAAGGAACTTGTCTGACTATTTAAATTAATCAGACTATTGTGAATATTATAGCAGGTAAGTTCTTTATTCTTCGACGTGGATAATGAAACCTGGCCATGGACAATTGGGACTATTTGGAGAAGGACTGCACTACAGTTACCTTTGCTCCACCTAAGAAGAAAATATTTGCCAAAGAAGTTAATGGAATAAAAACACCCTCAAAGGAATGCTTCTGGAGCATTAAGATATGTTTCTTTCCAACTAATATTCTAATTCCATCAAAATAGAAATCCAGAGGATTGCCATTTGGCATGGCCCTTATGATAGTTTAATCCATTCTATATGTCTTTGAAAGCATTGGCTGTGCTACATTTCATAATTTAAGCTTTTAATTCAGATTGACCTTTACCATAGTTAATTAAATTATTACATTTTACAATACTGTCGATCTATGATTTAAATCAACAGAAGCTTATTGGACATCTACCATGCTCAGAATTAGCTTTAGAGAAAAAAATAATCCTAAAATATTTAATGATAATGCTGTGTGATGTGTGTGCTTTCTACTAAAGCCATTAAAGAGCTCTAAAACCTTGGCAGCAATAAATGTTTTACTCAAATTGAGGTAAGAATTGGTGGAAAGGTTTGGATTTTGATAATGATGAAATAAGTTTTAAATTTATTGATGATGGTGTTATTTGGCAAAGGGTAACAGTGTTACTGTCACTAACATCTTTACAGATGAAAGGTGAGAATGGCTAGTGAGAATGAAACTCTAATTAATAACATGTTGCTCCTTATTATCCACATGGACTAGAGTTTACTAAGTATGGCTGTTAAAGAAAGTTTTGTTGGAAAAAAGCATAAGCATCAAAGAGAAAAGTATTGAGAGAAGGGCAGGGAGGACCAAGCTTATTATCTAGAACTTGGCTTTACCCTTTAAGGTAATTGAGAGCCATTGGCATCCCTGTGGTAAAGATCTAATTAGATTTGAATTACATTTGGTGAAAATTGTTTTTGTGGCTGTCTTCAAAATACGTTTCAACTAAAGAAGCAAGAAGGCAGGCTACATGAGATTTTGATCATGTGAGTGAGAGCCAATTATAAACTGTTTTTTATTAACTACAGAAGTGATGGAGAACAAGGTAAGAACACTAAAGATGGCATGAAGACCTAATGGAACAACAAAACGTGGGAAAAGTAGAATAAGGAGACCAAGGTGACTCTGAAAGCTGATAGACATACAACGTAGAGGCACGGTCTATAAGGACAGGCTGTTTCATCAACTATTTTCAAGGAGAGGAACAAGAAACACAATCAGCTATTGTCATAGTTGTTGCCTGAGTCTTATAATAGTTGCAGGAGTTTACATGCACCTATAACACATGCACATGTTAATCAGAGCTTAAAGCCTCTGACTTCCTTCTCAGCTACTGACAAAGATGCTAATGAGCATGGAGGTAGGTAAATGCTATCATGAAACACCATCTTAAATAGCTAAGGCTTCACCTGCCAAAATCTTCAAAACCTAATTCTCTCTACCAAGTTCACCTTAACTTGAATAAACTTGGGCCCTTCTTTTTGTACTTATGAGAGTTCATACAACCCAGAGTGCATTGTTCAGTTCATTCCACCAGATTAGAGAACCAAGTTAGGAGCTATTTTAAAAAGTAAAAATAACAATATAAATGCATGCATACATTCATACATACTTGAAGAGGAATCTACCAACTTTAGAATTTATCTCCTCAACCTTTTACAGACAAATAAGAGTTATGACTTTTGCTTCTCCCAAATGGTTAGGTTTTACTATTAATGCCTAAGCAGTAAAAAGAGGAAGAGGACAAAATTAGATTCAGAAGACCTGGTTTCCAGTCCGAGGTTTGTCATTTCTTAGGTCTAAGACTTTAGGAAACTTACTGAGGCATCTGAATAAAAACCTTCCACCTTTGTAAAATGAGATTGTATTTGCAAGACCTTGAGGAAATTTCTTCCTATTGTCTAAGTAATAAATGACATTAGTTATTACTGTTATCATTTTGTTTATTGTGCCATGCCCTGCTGTGACATGGGCTGTTTAACTTATTTTTAGCTATTTTCTATGCTGAAGATGAAGGAGCTCAACTCTGTTTGTCTTAGGATTTGCCTAGTCTCTAACTCCATGTCATTTTATTTTTGTATGGAAGATTGAGAAAGGAGAAAATTTATTTTGATGAAAGTACTTTATAAAGTATAAAATGCTTTCAATGACAGTATTCTTTTGATTGGAACTTTTTGTTAAGGAGTGTTTTACAGATTTGAACTAGTATCCGGAAGCTTCCTTCTCAACTAGGGGAGTTTCATATGGGTTCTTGGGCTTTTGTTTTCTCACCTGAGGATATGTTGATTGATTTTAAAAAGAGGGGAGAGGAGGGAGGGTGGGGGGAAGAGAGAGAGTGAGAGAGGAATATGTGACAGAGAAACATCAATGTGAGAGAGAAATAACCATCAGTTGCCTGCCATATGTGCCTCAACTAGGCATGAAACCTGCAATCTAGGTATGTGCCCTGACCAGTAGTAAAATCCAAAAACTTTTGGTGTGTAGGACAGGGACAATGTTCCATCCAACTGAGATACCCAGTGAGGGCTTGGGCTTTTTCTCTTAAAGAAGTAGTTCAACTTTCCAGTTTGGTCTCCAAATTATTTGTCTCCACCCATGGACAGAACCCCCCCGCCCCCCGATAATCAGTCTAAAAAGCTGATATTTTGGAAGAAAGTCACGTTCTGGGTAATAGGTCTGGTATCAGTAGAAATCCTATCTTTGCCCCAGTTTGCTTACCTCAACTCTCTTTCTTTTTAAATTGAATTTATTGGGGTGTTCACCTCTCTTGAGTGACTAAGTCTACATTCACAGCTGCAGTACATGCTTCTTCGAGAGAAGTGGTGGGTGCACTTCTGGTTCCCTTGGGGACTTTGTAACATGTCACAAGCCACAGAAATACTTCGTGCCTTAGATACAAGTTACTCCCACTTACCTCCTTCTGACAGGTGCTGTCAGAAATAAAAAGTTCTGAAAGGTCTTCAAAATATAGACTTACTTAAAATAATAATTATAATTAATAATAGTGATTAACTTTCATCATAGGTGAGTCATCTATAGTACATTAGAGATTTAGTGATCATTTATTTCAAAGTTACCCCTTAACAGTTCCTTACTTACTCAAACTCTCTCATCATGAAAGGTTAGTGACATTTTATTTGCTTCAGCTTTATTGAAATATAATTGACAGCCCTGGCTAAGAGCACAGGATATGGCATGGGCCTGTGAACCTAAATGTCACTGGTTCGATTGCCCAGCCAGGGCACATGATGAGGTTGCAAGCTAGGTTTCCAGCCCTGTCCATAGCTAGAGGCAAGTGAAAGGCAATCATACATTGATGTCTCTCTCCCTCTCTGCCTCTCTCCCTTTCCCTCTCTCCAAAAATAATAAATACAATCTTTATAAAAAAGAAATATAATTGACAAAAAGTACATATTTAAATTGTACGATGTAATGTTTTACTATATGCATACCTTGTGAAATAATCACAATGAACAATCAAGTTAACCTACCCATCACCTTCCATAGCTATCATTTGTGTGTATGGGTATGGAGAGAACACTTAAAATCTACTTTCTTGGCAAATTTCAAGTACATTATACAGCACTGATAACTAAAGTCACCAAATTATACATTAGGTCCAGAACTTACTCATCCTGCCTCTCTTAAACTTTGTACATACCCTATGACCAACATCTCCCCATTTTCCCCACTTTACAGTCTGGCAACAACCATTCTAGGTTATATTTTAAGAAAAATATTCTTAGTTTTTGAAGAAAGCAGAGAGAAGTTTTTCCATATTATATTTAATGCAAGTGGATAGCTGATATTGGCAAAGTGATTTTTTCCCTTAAACCACAAAGAATAAAAGGGGTAAATGTTTTCTAAAGTAATCTGTAATTGTGTCAATACTGATATTTTTGCTTTTAAATTCTTTTAATATTCAACAGGGCAGCTTATCTCTGTGAAATGTTTCCTTTTTCCCCTGTCCAATAACAAATGCATGAAAATTCAAACATTTCTATTTGTCTTTAAAGCTATTGCCCTAAGGCAATAAAAGCTGTTTTATCAAATACAACTTAAAATATTTTTATTTCCTCCTGATGAAATTTTAGACTTGTGCTCATGAACAAGATATATAACTGTCAATGACCATCTTTTCAGCAGATAAAGTCAGTTTATTAAACATAATAAGCTGTTTTCCTGGCCTTTCCCTACCAGGACATAGTGCCCATTATTTCACACTCTTGTAGTGTAAAATAAACATGTTAAGCCTGTTGAGATACTCCCGTGGCTATTTATTTTTCAAATTTAATAAAAAGGATGGGGTGACCTTTCTCCTTGGACAGGAAACAAAATTAGACCTGACCGTGATACATTATCAATGTTCACACTATGAAAATACTTCATAAAGCAAGCAGTTCTCTGTGCATTTAGGTGCCTCTTCAAGTTGGCCAATGAAGCCATAAAACCCTAATCCTTTTAAGTTCATTCTGAGTTAATTTCCCATTTACTTACTGGTTTTCATTTACTCTGGCAAGTTTGATAACTATGCATAATTATGTCAGCTTTCTTCTTCATCTAATTCCACATTTCTCAGGATAGAAGGAACCTATGATTCTTTTCTCAAGGCAGATAAAAAGACCATGGGGACTCTACAAACAGGTTTAACAGAGGGACATGCCAGAGTAAATTTGCTTCATGAAACTGAGCCAAATAATTTTATTGTCCTGTATTTCCATAGCTCCTGCAATAAAAGGCAACATTAACAATTTTCTTATTCACGGTGCTATAACCATGAAAATCCATAATAAAGTTAAAGACAACTACACTTACATATATGTACCAACCAAAAAATAAATAAATAAACAAAGCCTGTCTGTAGTGCTGGAAGAGACATCATGATTTCAGATGCATTCTTTTCTGTTTGTAATCTTGAATTTGGTTTCAGTGGATGTGGTCTCATAGCCAGAGGCATTGTACAGATATGTGCAAGGCAGTGAGGGCAGCAGTATTTGGAAGATTCAGAGATATAACGTTATTTAGAATGAAGAAAAAATATTTCTTGATCTGTTATAGACACTGCAATGTCTGTGGCAATGGGACAAAGTAATAAAATGAGCAGGAGACACATATACACAGTTCTCCTCTGAGAGCTTAAAGAAATAGATACTTCTTTCAATCCTTAATAATATTCTACTTTGTATTTCTACAGCTGTCTTTTAGTTTGAATCATAGTTTTGCTTTGTTTTAAATGGAATAGATGTTGGGAAAAGGAATGGTTACTGATTTCCAGATTTTTAAAAAATACAACCAAGTTAGAAGTATGATAAGGGAACCGCAATGGCTGGAGTCACTATTTTCCCCTCTCCAAATGGTGGTTTGATGAGGAGAAAATAGAACCCTGTCATCATCACTGTCATTTTTAGGAGTTTCAGCACAAAGCAATCTGTTCATTGTATTCAGGCTTTATAAATTTTGGTTTAGAAAAAAAAGGAAATTGGTGAAAGAGATAATTGTGAGATAATGTGTTTAGTACCAAGTTGAAGCCTATGAAACAAAGATATGCTTAAAGTCAGATTTTAAAATAAAGGTTTGGATTTTCATGGACCAGGTGCTAGATTTCAATATTGGTCCTATTTACTGTGGAAGCAATTCAGCTTAAAGGTGGATCCAACCAAAAATATAGCCTGGTCCAGAGCAGTCCAGATTTATTATTATTACTTTCAAATTTATTACTCTTATAGAACTATTAGGCATTAATAACAATAATGCAAATCAAGATAATATTTTGAGGATTATACTTTCATGCTTATAAATTCTAGGTAATACATTTTCTTTTATTGATAAATACTATTAAGAGTTTTACAGTTTTTCCTCATTTTTATCTTCCTCTCAAACTTCTTATCATCATCACATTGTTAGCATGTCCTTAAGTAATTTCAGATATAAGCAAAGTGAGTAAAATGCTAACCTCTCTTTGGGGACATGTTTACACATATTTTAAAAGTTTAATTTTTGATGATTCATTTGTGTTTGTACTTTAGATTTTAAGATTATAGTTGTTTTTCCTTTCCAAGTAAAGTTTTTCTCATTGCTAAAACACCATGATATCCTTTTCAAAACATTTCAGTAAACAAACTTCTATCCATTGCTACCATGAGTAAACAATTTTCATTCTTTCTCTAAGTTAGTCATTTCATTTGTCAGTGATTAAAAATGACTGTATATTAGCTTCACCTTTTCCTTCAGGATTTATTTTTTCCTTCATTTGATCTTAACCAAAAACATTTAAGAAATTCTTGATGGATACTAAGTTTTACTGTAGTTAACACCTATTCTTTCTTGGGCTGAAACAGCCAATAAAGATTCACCTAAATGTTTCAGACAGGTAGCAGCACTGTTTTCTCACTCGCAAGCAACAAATCATCTGCACACTGAATCATCTGTTTACTGAAAGATGGCTGTCAGTAAGGAAAGAGCTGTTTCAACTTTCAGTTGAGCAGGGCCTTTTCTCAAATGATGGCTCCTAGGCCTTCGGAGGGAAATCTCCAGTGAGTGGGCTGGGTACAGTCCAATTGAGGATTTGACACTTAGCAGGGACAGAATAGCTCTGCTGTCAGTTCTCTGTGAAAAGTAAATAACTCTAGAGAATAAAAGAAAAACGGTTCCTTTTTAGGTCTTTGTCGTGAGTCTTACAAACAGCCAACTTTCTACCAGGTCCTCTGAGGTGCTGGCCCAGTAGGACTTTCCCTCTTGGTTAAACCAGATGGCAAGGGAGAAGGAAGGTGTCCCTGGGAGACACCTGTTTCTTTACACTCTGCTGACCAATGTCTTCTCTGATGGGATCCCAAGAGGGTAAATGTGAGAGAGACACATATGGAAGCAAGCTAATCAAGAATCTTCTTTGCGATCTCCAGGGATCTCAGACTTTTCTAAAGCAAGACATCTCTCAGAGCAAAGGCCCTCATACCCAAAACTGTATACTCTTCTGAGACTTTAGTTACCAGGTATAGAAACGTACCTCCATCTAGTTTAATAAGAAAAGAAAACCAAGAAGGAATTTCTTGCAAATAAGTGTAGATAGGATTGGATCCTGGATTTGAAGGCTGCCCTCAGCAGTGCATATGCCTGACCTACTCTTACATTCATGCACGGGTCCTCAGAACTCTGAGCCTACATAGACCTTTGAACTTCTGACCTCAGAGGAAGAACTGCCACCTCTTCCGATAGCTCTGGAAAGAGTCAAGCAAGGGTTCTAATTAGCCTGAGTTAGATCAAACGACCATCCCTAAATTAACCTTTGGGACCAGCAAAATGAATGGTCACAACTGAGCCAGGTATCCATTCCTAAGACTAGTAGGGGTGTCGAGAAGTTGGGTAAAGATGGGAAGTTGGAAATTGTCTGAATCACTTGGGCTGAGAGGCATTACCTGAGATTAAGGGAGAGTTGATTCCATAAAGAAGTATTGGAAACATAGAAAAACATATGTCCACTACACATGTGGACAGACCTTGATGGGCTGTTCATTGAAGGACACCATGAGTTTCTAAGTGCTTGGATGAGTAGTGGGTTCTGAATAAGGTTTGCATAAGTCATCTTGTAAATTGGAGAGTGGAGTTGTGGGTTGTTAGCACACTCAATTTTGAGTTACTTCATTGTACTTTGTTGGTTGGTCTAGTCCTGGGTAAAATTGTGAACTCAGTTAAATTTGGGATTTGTTTTTTAATCTTATTTTTATGGTCCTATTTTCTCTCCCTTTCTAACCATTGCCCACCAAAGAACTTACACTTCTAAAAACATCTGGCCCTGATGTCCCACACCTAAGTAATGACATAAACTTTTTATCTCTGTTCCTTCCCAAATGACCTACCCTATGGTAAAGACCTTCAGAGAAATTTATGATTAAAATAAATTAAAATCAGTATTATTTATTACCAGAAAATATACTATATTTTGTTTTAACTAATTTTAATTTTTCAATCATGTAGGCCTATAATATTATATTAGTTTTAAGTGTACAACCCAGTGATTAGACATTATATGATTAAGTAATCATTCTAATAAATCTCAAACCCACCAGGCCCCATATGTAGTTATTTCAAAATTATTGACTATATTCTCCATGCTGTACTTTATATCCCCATTTCTCCCTTCCTTTACTTTTTTCTATAAATAAATAAATAAAATCCAGTGACTGTTCTGTAAATACCTATTTGTACTTCTTAGTCCAATCTCCTTTTTCATTCATTCCTCCAACCAATGCCCACCTGGCAACTCAAAATGTTCTCTGCTCTGTTTTTCATTTTTGGTTTTTTAAAAAAGATTCAGTTAGTTGTTGACAGATGTGTATTTATTGTTATCTTATTATTCATATTTTTAATATTTTTTATCTTCTTAAAGAAGACCATTTAACATTTTATGTAACATTGGTTTGATGCTGATGAACTCTGTTAGCTCTCTCTTTTCTGAAAAACTCTTTATATATCCTTTGATTCTAAAATAATAGCTTCCTGGATGAAGGAGTCCTGGTCTTTTCATCACTGTGAATATTTCTTGACAATCCATCCTGGCCTGCGAAGTTTCTGTTGAGAAATCAGCTGACAATCTTATGAGCGCTCCCTTATACTAATTTATTTTCTCTTGCTGCTTTTAAGATTTTCTCTTTGTCTTTAACTGTTGACATTTTAATTATGATGTGTCTTAGTAGGGACCGCTTTAGGTTCACCCTGTTTGTGCCTCTGCACTTCCTGGCCTGCTACGTTTATTTCCTTCACCAGGTTAGGCAAATTTGTTGTCATTTTTTCATATAGGTTTTCAATTCCTTACTTTCTCTCTTCTCCTTCTGGCACCCTATGGTGCAAATGTTGGTATGCTTGAAATTGTCCCAGATGTTCCTTATACTATCCTCATTTAAAAAATGGTTTTAAAAATTTGCTGTTCTGATTGGGTGTTTTCTACTTTCTTATCTTCCAAATCCTTGATCTGATCATCTGCTTAATTTAATCCCCTGCAATGCAGTGTTCATTTTAGTTCATGTATTCTTAATTTCAGACTGGTTCTTTTTTATGTTTTCTAGTTACATTTTTTCTTACATCATTTTTGAAGTTCTCATTAAGTTCCTCTACTCTTCCCCTAAATTCATTGAACATCCTTATAACCAATGTTTTGGACTCTGCATATAGCAGATTGCTTATCTCCATTTTGTTTAGTTCTTCTTTTGAGTTTTGTTCTATTCTTTCAATTGGGATATACTTCTTTGCCTTTTGATTTTGGCAGCCTCCCTGTATTTGTTTCTATGTATTATTTTGAGCTGGTACATCTACTGGGCTCAGCAGAGTGGCTTTATGTTGTAGGTGTTCTGTAGGGTCCAATGGCATATCCTCCCCATTCACCCAAGCTGGGCACTCCAGCTGTGCTCACCCATGTGGGTTATATACACCCTACAATTGTGGTCAAGCCTTGGTTGCTGTTGGCAAATCAATGGGAGGTATTTACCTCCAGACTAATTGGCTGCAAGGGTTGGCTATGACAACTCTGGAGGATCTGGTATACAGGGCCCAGCCCATGAAGCAAGACAAACTTCAGCAGGGCTGTGGTACCTGCTGAGTCTGCAGCTTGAGTATGATGCCTGTGGAGGTGGTTGGATAGTGATGCTTCTATCTGATCTAAAACTATCCACTTGGTGCACTGGCTCTGGGGCCTCTGCATAGGTGCAAATCAAGATCAACCACTTCCTGTGTTCTGCATGGGGCCAACGAGCATGAGATACAAAGGGGTCTGTAGATGGGTACTACTTGTACTGGGCTATAAGGTGCCCAGCTGAGGCCAAGCTGTAAACCAAGAAAGACTACTGCTAATGCCAGGCCTGGGGCTACTTAGTGAGAGATACAGGGAATACCAAAGCCAGATGTAGCTTGTTTGAGAGGTTTTAAGAATATCTGAAGCATGAAACAAGATAGATCATTCATACAGAAAAGCCACTGGAAATAGCTTAGGTAGGCCTGCAAGTTGGGTAGGGTGGGGTCTTATAGAATAACCAGGGTAGAGTTAACAGTGTAAACCAGCAGAGGGAGAAAGGCAGTTGGTACTAATAAAGCTCCCCCAGATAGTACAAATCATGATGGGGAGTCAACCTTCTCAGCTAGTTAACTGATTTGAAATCTGGAAAGACCAGTGAACCTTCATGTCTACTAAGAAACACCAAGGACAAGTAAACTTAGATACAAAAAAGGGGCCCTGAATCTTGAAATAGGAATGATATAACTTTTTGAGAGATTTAAGAGACTAAAAGAGAAAGTTCATATTGAGTTCCAAGGGAAACAAACAGTGATTGGTGGGCATAATTCCCACCAAAAATGAACACAAGAGGGGATGTGTAGAATTCTTCAGTGCTTTCAGATTGTAGGAAGGTGCACCTGAGTATCATTACTTTATATTGCAATAAAATACCGTTATGTCATTTGTAAACTGATTGATTTAAGCTTGGGCGGGGGGTGGTAATAGGGTGGAAAATGTGGCATTGCCCACCTATTTCTCCTAGAATACACAGTCTCCTAGATACAGGAGATCTTTGGTGAAAATATCAGCAAAAGAAACAAATGAAATATCATTGTGACATTCATAATTAAACTTTCATAACTTAAAAAAAAAAAGCAGTACTTGGAGCACAGGCATTACTGGAAATTCATGAAATGAACCCTCCTTTTTGAGTCAGTGTTTACTACAATCCTGATTGTTTCAGAAAGAAAACTCCATGAGAGGAAATCAAGAGCATTTCTCCAACTACACGAGCACTGCAATAACAGGAAACAAAACTCCTATTTCTGTAGTTTGCCAGATAAGAACTGAATAGATTTTTTTTGAAGGCATGTGGCAAATACTGTTAAAGACATATAAATTATTGCCTACTGCATGATCTTGGCTGGGTGACTTACATTGTAGCTTCTATTTCTGGTAGGGAGACACATTTGTCATTATTCCAGAAAATGGTAAAAAATGGCAAGTTGGCAAAAGAGAAATTGTTATTAAGAGTATGGCCATTTTAGCCTCATTCATTTTGTGAAGCCTCTCTTTCTCAAGAACATTCTAGACAATGATTTTGAAGCAAAGCAAGGGCCAATTTGCCAAGCAGTTGGAAGTAATTTCCAACGAATTCCTAAGAATCTGAAATTCAGATACTTTCTAAGAAAAGAATAAATGATAGCACACCATGTGGTTTTAAGTGGGTCTACTTGAGGATGTTTTAGTTCAGTACATAATTGCTTATTACATATCTTATAATTCAAGTACAACAGGTAGCTGGTCCATTATAATATATGTCCCCAAACTTTTTAAAAAGTTATGTTGAACAGCAAACATAATTAGAGAGGCATGAGGTTTTTTGTTCATTTGTTTTTAATTTTTAAGTTTATCCTCTTCAGTAGCTTTATAAAGAACAGAAAAGACAGGACACACATCTCTCAAAATATACCTTCTGAGTGTATATTAATATTGAAACATGTACATTCAAGGGTTTTTAAGGTTACAATATAAAGGTTCTTTTCTGGTCATGGTTTTCAGCATTTTAATCATGATAAGTGATTACCAGTTTCCTTGTTTGCTAAGACAGCTCACTGATGTGATCCATTTTTGACAAGTCACAAAGAATTTTTAACATACGGTTATGTCAACAATTGAAAATATTACTAAAACCATGTAACAGAGGGTAAAATTAAAAGCTTTGTTGAATATTTATTGTCACCATCATTAGGGAACTGTAAAGATACAAAATATTGTGCCATAATTTAATATCCGTTTTTAGATATTTTGTGATGCATTATACTTTTTAGCTATACTGAATGACACTTATCCATAACTTTGCATCCTGATTTTAGTTCACTTAACTTCACATCATCAGTTCCTATGTTATTAAAATTCTATGTAAAGATCATTATGATAAATGAATCCAGTTTACATGGAAATACCATATAGTAATTGACACATCAAGGTTATTTTCAGCTTTCCTTACTTTAAGTAACTCTATGTAAAACATCTTCCTAAATATATCTCTTTTTCTTATTATTTATGATTATCTTGGGATGTTTAGAAATGAAATTATAAGGTAAAAAATATGTATTTTTTAAGAACCCTTGAGACATTGCCAAATTATTTAATAGGAAGGCTGTACCACTTTACAACCCAAGAAGTTTATAAAGGTAAGCAAAAGAATGAAGTCAGTAGTGCTTAATTTGGTCATGGTTCTATGAAAATTTATACTATAGCAAATAGGGCATTTGTTAAAGACAAACTACTGAAATATTTTTAAGATAAAATAAAGGAATAAGGCATTTTCTATTAGTAGTAAAGGCTAGGAGTTTAAAAATATATTTAAAATTTATAACTGGGGAAATGTGGCAGACACTTTTTAGACTCCATTTTAAAAAATTAAATTATCTCTGTTTTTTTTTTTGTTGTTGTTGTTGTTTTGCTTTTTGTTTTTAAAGATTTTATTTATTATTTTTAGAGAGGGGAAGGCAGAGAGGCAGAAAGTGAGAGAAACATCAGTGTATGGTTGCCTTTCACCTGCCTCCAGCTACGGACCTGGCTGGAGACCTGGCTGGAGACCTGGCTTGCAACCTGGTTATGTGCCCTGGCTGGAAATCAAACCAGCAACCTTTGAGTTCACAGGCCAGTGCCTATTCACTGTAGGATCCATTTTTAAGAATAAAAATAAGTCCTCTTATTTGCTGCCTGATTAGAAATTTAAAAACACTTTCATAAATGATCTTTGATTAATCATTATAAACTTTGACAAATTCTGACATAACTCTGACCAGAAACACTTAAAATCAATCACATTAAAATATATACCACAAAATTGTCTTGCATATTAAATTTATTTCTCAATAGTTTTAAAATTTACTTTCCCAAGAAATATCTCTGCTTTGGGTAAAGAATAAATACTATGCATGATTCTCTCACTTGCAAGCAGCATAGGAAGGTAGGTCTACAGAATTGGCTGAATAATATTGGCATGCCCACGAGCTTTCCCATCACCTTGAAATCAAATTAGGGTCAGAGAAAACTCTTGCCGCTCTCTGAACACAGCATGCATGCCCCCACCTACCTCAGAATCATTTTACTTGCTGCTGCTCCCTTAGCCTGGAGGTCTGCCCCTAGATGATGCTGTGATCCCTCCCTCCACATCATTGCTCTAATGATACAATTTCAGCTGGGCCTCCCTGCATAAACCTAGAATTACAATCAACTCCATCATCCCCTTCCCCCTAGCATTTTCTCTGCTTCATTTTTCTACATATCACTTGTTACTGTGATTTTTGTTTACTTGTTTCCTTTGTTTTGGTCTGTTTTATGCTGGAGTGCAAGCTCCACTAGAGCTGGGATTTCTGTCTGTTTCATACACATCCACATCCCCATTAGCTAGAACAGTGTCTGATACATAAGCTCTTAATATTGTCTTGTGTTGAAGGATGAAATGACTGAATTAATGTGGAACCTGAAGTTGTCTAAAAATTTTTCTGGATATGCTATAAAGGGAAATAGTACTCTTCAGAAGAACCTTGACTTCAATGGCCATCCTGCTGATAGCTTGTGTTAGAATGTGGTATTTTTCCCATAGATAGCTAATGAACAGAATCAGCATTTATTAAAATGTTGTCAGACAGATCTTGTGAAGTCAAACATTCCCATGTGTGCCACTTCCTTACAAGTGGCCCTGTGCAGTGTGTCAACATCTCTGGTTTCAGTTTCCTCACCTGAAAATGAGAATTGGGATACCTTCCTCCAGGGATAGTGATGATTCAACATGATGACACAGGCAGTACCTGGCACATGGAAGTAGTTGTAATTGTTAGCCCTTCTAATGCTGGAGATACTGAGTTAAAATTTTAATGTACATTATTATGCTTAATTATCACAACAACATTAGGAAGTGGATAAACTCTTCTGAATATGTATTCTGTGATTATCCAAATAAGTCTGGAAAGCATGTGTAATTCATACCTCTACTGGATATTCAAATTATGTATTGAATGTCTGCAATAAAGAGGCCTGTTCAACTTTAATTTGGGTTTAAGCAAGCATTACCCAAAGTATGCTTTTCTCTGTTTACATATCATATGTTGCCCGTGTGGAGATGGTGACTCCTATAAGTGCTCTTTAATAGATACAGATTAGATAATGTCCTCCATTTAACAGAGAAAGCAGACACTCAGAATTTCAATGATTTGTACAATGTCACAGAGAATAAATAGAAGGGCAAATACCCTAAGCCTGGTCAACCTGACTCAGGAGGAAGATCTTGTCACCACCTACCTCCATATAGCCCCCCATCACCTAACTTCATTGAGATTTTTGCACATGAAGATGACAATAATAACACAGCTGAACCTCTATGTAGAATTGTGGAAAATTCAAACTCATCTGAAAAATGGTTTTGAGATAAGATTGCATTTGTGAACCTCTTACCAAATTGCCAGTTGGGATCTGGCTGCTGCCACCCACCTGGCAAAATTCCAGAGGCAAAGGTTTGATGATAAAGGAAATGAGTCTTTATTGAAAAGCTGTCACTTAATCCTAGCAAGTCACAGCTTTAATTACTTAAGCCTATCAATTAAGGCTTAACTCTTACCACCTGGGTTCTCTTAGCTCCCCTGCCTTCATTTCAGTAGTGTTAGTTAAAGATAAAACAACGTCATATACAAAAGATACATAATTTTGGAAGAATAGCAGGCTTCTGCCTCAAAGCCTGTTCCCTCTAGGACACCCAAAGAATAAACGTGCCACCCTTTGCCACGCCAGCCCAATCCTAGGCTGTGACTGAAGTTCCTTCCCATATAAAATACCATCTGTTGGAAAATGCAAGCAGCTGCAGCATGATCATCCAGGCGCCCTTGATGAAGAAGCACCTGAGAGTCTGTGCGAGCATGAGAGCCCAAGCCAGAGCCTGAGACAGAGCCAGCTCAAGAATCAGAAAAGGCCGTGAGCCAAAGAGCCAGCCCTCATTTTATTTCCCACCCTAGGCTGCTTTCCATTGTCTTAACAAACTTCTACAGCCCCTCCTACTCCTCCCCATTGACCTCAATCAGATCTCTATCAAGCCTGAAAGAAACATGTTACATGAACTCTAAGTGCTTGGCCATCATGTGGTGCTACAGGTGACTTTGTTCTTGCTGGCATTTATGTTGTAAAATGGCATAATTAATAAAGATTAAAGAAGAGAACTTAAAATCAGTTCATTACAAATACATTGGTAGAAACATGAACTCTGAAGCTACTGTTTTTTTAGAAAACCAAGGAACTTTCAGAAGATTAGATGAGGATAAATTGAATTTCTAAATAGATCTCTGTTGGTGGTTAACCAGACATAAACCTCATGGACAGAAATCCCAGCTGGGCAGGCAAGCCTTTCTCACAAATAGATGTGGCTTGTCTGTTTTGGAGATATGCTTATTTGGTTTGTGAATCAGTTGGAGATTTCATATTATGTAACAATTTTAGGTGCTTTTAAACTGACAAAATGAGGCCATGAAGTGCAGAGATGGACAGAAAATGTGTGTTTTGGCTGCTCTTGAAATTTGTATTTCAGCCCTGGCCAGTGTGGCTCAGTTGGTTGGAGTATTATCCCATGGACCAGGGGGTTGCAGGTTCAATTCCCAATCAGGGTTCTGGGGAGCAGCTGATGAATGTTCCTCTCCCACGGATATTTCTCTTTCTCCCCCTGCCTCTCTCTGGAAATCAATAAATATATCCTTGGGTGAGGATTAAAAATTTTTTTGTATTTCATTGGAAATGAAAGAGAAAGAAGTTCATAGTAAATAGGAAAACCATGTTAATATCTTTATTATCAATCTCCTAAAAGGATTTCCAAACAGGAATGGCCAAAAGTGCTAAGACAAACCAAGAAACAAGATGTCAGAAAAACACCACAATTTTAAACTGCATCTGGTATCAAGACAAATCATCTCAATTTAGATAAGTTGGAAACAGTTTATCTGCCTTTTATCAAGCATGCAATATGAGATAAATGAGATTGGAAGGGTGTTTTAAAGATTTGACCAAGTATCCATCTAACTCAGTTTGTCTTGCAATACTATGTCATTTTTATGCCCCACAGTTTCCCTCCATAACTGTACAGAAATAAAAATTGGTAGAAATACTCAACTTGCCATTTTCTTTTGTCCAAACCATGGTAAGTATACCCAGGCACCTGTTTCAGCCCCAGACTGATCCACATGTATTTCTCTTGAGATATTCTGAATTTACATTACAATTTGTTTCTGGTTGTTCAGACTGTGGACATGTCAGACCTAAGCATAACTTCTTGGGTATGCTTCTGTGTGGTGACACAGTAACAAGGTAGTTTCAAGTTATCATCAGTGGCAACACTGATTACTAAAAAGAACATGAAATTTTGCCCCTTAACAGTTTTCAGAGTCCTATAAATGACAGTGCTGGATGGATGATCGATTGCTTGTCTTTGGTAGAGAGTTCTTGTATACTACATCCTTATTCCCAGGTTAATAGTCCTATAGTATTGTCAGAAGAAAGGAATTCTTTATCTTTATGGTGTTTTTTTAGGGATAATAGCATGCACATTTCTAATGTTACTCTTAAAAATAAGTAAGGACTTAGGCTTTGCCAAAAATGCAATGTCAATCATTAGAGACTTGCAAGATGCCAAGTGTCTAAAGTCTAGTGCAGCTTGTATGCACTTTGGACACAACAGAACTATTTATTTTGAAATCAAAATGTCTCCAAGCAACCATGCATTACAAAAACATTTTAGAAAGACTTTCTGGCAGTGGCTAGGTAGAATTTTCCATATATATGAATAATTGTGTGGAGATAATGGTCATAAAACCCCATTTCCAACTTCTGACCCTTCTAGTGCCTGATTTTACCATAGAAAGAAGTAACAGTGATTAGGCTGCATGTAATGGCCTATCCTAGTCACATCTTCAGAGTGTTAGTTTTTTTACTTTCTGTTTTATTTTATTTTATATTTTGATAGGTAAAGTAATATTTACACATGATGTAAACTGCAGGGGCTAAGGGTTATCCCAGTAAAGTGTATTTCTAAGTCTATATTTTGATGTAGTTAACCTCTTGAGGAAAGGGTAATCATTTCATACTCATTTCCTATATTCTTTTGACAAATGGAAATGCCTATTTGAGAATATCAAATCCCATAGTAGAAGGAAAGTGTAAGAATAAAAGCCATCATACATGAAAACCATGATTATTATTTATTAGTATACTTATGTGGCATTTGCATGTGCCATTTCTAGAACATTGTCACTTTGGTTGGCAGGAAACTGGAGGGTGACAATATTGTCTCTGTATTATGGGGAGTCATATCCTTGATGTTAAGGCAACTCATAGTCAATTGGCAGGACCTAGCTCTGGGGGTTAACTTCTAATTTGTAGTGTCCCATAAAATTGGTTTGTATTTGAATTTTTTTCTTCTATCTGACCATGAACATTTTGAAAACTTGTATTTGCCCAGGGATCATCCTTTAGTTGAAATTATGACTTGGCAACATTCTGTGTTATACCAACCAGAACACAATTGCTCAGTTAAATATAATTCAAGTTTTATGCCTCAACAAAACTTCTAGGGACTCTTTCTGAAAGTAAGTACATCATTAAATACTGAAATCCTTGCTAAATCCAGACTCTATTAAGAGATTGCTATAGTTTAGCATTCAGTTTGTCTAATGCGTCCTATTCTGGGTTTAAGCAAATTCTGATTGTGATTTGTTTCCCCATGTACATCTATTGTGAGGGAAGGATTTCACTAATGATACCAGTATGAGTATTCTAATTTTATGACAGTTTTATTTCTCATTGCAAATTAATACATTGGCTACACATAAGCGATGGTCTCATTGGTTAACTCGAGTCCACTGCTCTCATTGCCTTAACAAAATCCCAGACTCAGGTGTATGGTGGGTTATCTCTCAAAGGCTCTCTTGTCCTGTCACAGAGTGTTGTTGGCTCCCCGGGAGGCAATTCCCAGATGTCACCATGTAAAAACTGTTTCAAATTTCTACAATCCTCTTTGTATTTTTGTTCTAGGGAAGTTTAGAAGTTGAGCCAAGCAAAACTAGGGATTGGAAGTGCATTTTGGAGAAATTGAGGTGATAATAGTGTAAAAGGAATACTTGCTTTGAAGGATCAGGCAAGAATAGATTCTATATCCTCCTATAGAGAGTCCACAACATTGCTGGCATACCAATGTTGGGGGGAAAGAAATGCTTCCACAGAAGGAAATGTTGATCTAGTGATAGCCAAATTTGGGAGGATGAGGAAAACAACAGTTCCCTATCTATATTACCTTGGATTTGTCTCTACCCTTTATCATTAATCACTGCTCCAAACAAAGTTAATGGCAATGTTATGGCTCAATTTCTGTGAACTGGGGAAGCTTATCAATGAAGTTGCTGCTTCCTAACTACTTGTGGAATTTATGTGTTAAATGAGTTCACTCAGAGGTGTCACAAACATTATAAATTCTGTCCTGCCAGGATGATGAGATATTAAAATATAGTCACACACATTTAGGGGAAATAAAGAAAGCTTCTACAATCCAACCTTTTCCCTCCATTCTACCCTGAACTTGTTGCTCAAAAAAACTAAATGGACATTTATAATTATACACAATGTAAATATCAATGGAGCTTAATTATATTTCAAACCCAAATTGTTTACCAGATAGTTTTTTAAATAAACATTGTGATTATTTTAAAGACACCCTTTTAAGAAGGAATACTGTAAAGGACATAAATAATACATTGGAAACACAGCTAAACGTTATTTTTCTGGGTGTAAATGACCTGAATAGCTTATAACCTACCAAAGACATTCACACTTCATTATTTAGATATATAAAGTTATTTTACTATGTTATCCAAATTGTCATAGCAATGAACCCTTAAAAGCCCTTGACTTCTACAGCAAAGAGATAACAAAGAACAATATAGCTGAGTTACAAATAACTGTAAAAGTCATACTGAATACGACCTAGAAAACTAGTTATAAAACCAATTCTTCCAGTTAAAGATACATCCACTAAATTCATTAGGTTATTCTGTATTTCAATTAAATTATGCCTTTGAGCAAGAAGAGTGAAAAGCCAATGATTTAGAAATAGTCGCAGCATTACTAAAGGAATACCCAAGAAACCTGCTATTTATCTTTGTTAAGCTCTGTGCTATTTATGTAAAGATTTATGGTGTTGAGAGCACCGATACCTTTAGTCATTTTACATGTTACTGCAGGGGTGGGTTGAAAAGGATTAGGCACTAGTAGAAGGACACCTCACTAAAGAATGTCACACACCCAGTCTTCCTTTAAAGCTTGTAGAAAAATTCTGCACCTTAATTTTAAAAGTCACCATGTGACTTTCGATTGAATTCCTTAAATGTAGTAAGAGAGAGCTTTTTTGAGGTGTTGCGTGATATGGAGAAACTAAATTGAAGCAGCTAAATTCCACAAGACATTTTAAGGGCTACAAATACATTTCTCATGACATAAGTGTATTTCTTCTCTTCACTCTAAACCTTTATTTCTACATTAGTACCAAAAAGTACAATTTTGTGAATTACAATGGACTTAATTACAATTTGAATTTATTTTAGAAATGTTCTCCTAATAACTAAAATACTAAGATATTTTTTGATATCTTAGGATGGTAAAAAGGATGACTTGAATCTCATTTCCAAGTGCTGTGGGCCTCAGACTGAACAAAAGCTCTCTGCTCACAGATAGGATGTTATTTTAGTTCTCTGAACTTTTGTTACCTTATAGTATAAATGAAGCTAATGAGTCCTATAATTCAGGATGGTCATGAGGATTAAATTGGATAAACTGTATAAAATTTCTGGTGCCTGGATTATAGTAGATGTTATAGTATTAATGCCCCTTATAATCTATTCAAACCCAATTGTATTTTAGGCTTCATTGGTACTATGTTAACTAACCTTATTAGTGGATTTAATCATCAAAACATGACACTGAAATTGCTCTTAATAGAATATAAATATATTTATTATAACTCTAGTCAAAGGCAATAGATTTAATATGCTTTGCTAGTATTATTTCTCAATAATGATAGTACTTAACATTTCATCAAATTCTAATGTACATATTAATTCTACTGGCAAGAGAATATTTTAAGGGGATATGACATAGGGAGAAAGAAGAGATCATAGAGTTTCTGCCCTTCAAACCAACATGATTTGATTCTTCAGCCTTCACATAATACATAAAGTTGAGCTTCTTTGGATTTCAGAATGCAGTCTTATGCTATATGCTACATATTAAAAAATGAGTTTTACTATTCCATCTGTCTCACTATTTCTTTTTTTCCTCACTCTCTCATGCAACATTTTATTATATATATTTTTGCCTTTGCTCCTACATCTTCCTCTGTCCTGTCCAAATCCTTTCAATTGCTCAAGATCCAGATCAAGTATTTTCTCCTTCAACAACTCTTTGGCTGTCATTTTATTCTGCAGATGAATATTTTGCTAGATTGCAGGCCACCAGCTATGAAGACAAAGAAGACACATGAGTTCTTCAACAGATTTACAGCATAACATGAAGAGTCAGAATAATATATCATAGATGCTAGTGTAAAGGGATTGGAAGCCAGAGAGGAGATATGAATGCTCAATTCAACTTGGTCAAGGTGGTCTAGTCCAGAAAATATTTATTATAGATGACACCATGAACCTGACTGTGCACATGCCTAAGTAGGTGTCTGTCAAGTAAGCTGAATATAGATAGTGAGCCCCCAGAGAAGGACCTCAGATGTGAAGGCACAATAGCTTGAAGCATCCCAGCTTGTTTGGAGCTGCAGGAACTTGAGTAGGGATGGTGCAGAGGGATGAAGTCCAAGATAAGATATGTAAAGTCCTCAAGGTTTTCTGTTTATTTTACAGAGATTGGGTCTTATCCTCAAGGGAGTGAAAAACTAATGAAAATTTTTAAAAAATGAGAGCAAATGAGAAGATGCACATTTTATAAGATCTCTGAAAGAAGCATGGAGGATACAAGAAGGCTGGGCTGGAGGTGTTCTAGGTTGAAGACTATTTCAGTCCAGCAGGTTGATTGTTCTATTGTACTGATTGTCAGTGTCATTTATTTTGCCACTTAGTTGCTCTCTTCTTTCATGCATAAGAACACATCAGCCCTGCAGAATGGGCAGAGTTGGGAATGTCAGCCAAAAAAAAAAAAAAATGTCCACAAAGCTTATTAGCACAGCACTTTGATATTTTGGGGGAAGTTAAATATCTATTGCTTGAAAGTACACAGTACACCTTTTAATGGACTATTTTGGTAACACATAAAATGTTTCAAAATTTATTCAGTCATTAACCCTTTACTTAGCTATTACCCTTTTGGGCTGGGTTGTGAAGTGGGGGAAATTGAGATAGAATAATTTCACATTTTAAACCTATACCAACCATGCTGTATGGAAATTGCTTCTCAGCATACATTTCAGAACAGCTGCTTATGACTGTCCTGAGGTGGTTAGAAAATACTAGTTCCTGTCTACGGACATACCACCCTGAACGCGCCTGATCCCGTCTGATCTCGGAAGTTAAGCAGGGTCGGGCCTGGTTAGTACTTGGATGGGAGAAAATACTAGTTCCTGAACTTCACCATCAGCAAATCTAGAGATAAGATTAAGGAATATATGTTTTTGCAAGCCTCCCAGGTGATTCACACTCATACACATACATACACACAAACACATTTTTTAAACTAAAAAAAAAAAAAAAAAAAATTATTATTATTTTATCTTTACAATTGTCCCAATTTTTCCTCCTTTGCCTGCTGCCACTCAGCTCAACCCTGCTCCCCAAGTTATTTCTCACATTGTTGTCCATGTTCATGGGTCATTCATACATATTTTTTGACTAGTCTCTTCTTTCCATCATTCCCCCTCCTTCCTTCAAGTAGTTCAGCCTGTTACATAATTCCATGTCTCTGGTTCTGCTTTGCTCATTCATTTATTTTGTTCTTTAGATTCCTCTTATAAGTGAGATCATTACAAAACTTTTTCTCAACATTTTCTTTTGCTTTTATTTCCTTCTGAAGTAAATTTACATACATGGAATGCACTCTTTAAGTGTTTATTTACAAACTGGACAAATGCATAGACCTTTGTAAACCAAACCCCATCAATATATAAAATATGCCATAGACTAAATGTATATGTTTTTCCAAAATTCACATTCTGAAGCCTAATTCCCAATGTGGTAGTATTTGCGGGTAAGGCCTTTGGTATTAGGGTAGAGCCCTCATTAATGGGAATAGTTTCTGCAAGAGAAATGGTATTTCTCTTGCCCATGACAGGACACAGTAGGAAGATAGGTGACTGTGTACAAGCCTGGAATCTGGCCCTCAATGGATATTCAATCTACTGCACTTGATCTTGCACCATTAAGCTTTCAGAACTAGGAGAAAATAAATGTTGTTTTTTAAGCCATCCTCTTTGTGGTATTTTTGTTATGGTAGCCTGAACTAAGACAGAATATTCTGTCATTCCAGGAAGTTTCATAGACATTTCATAGACAGTCTATAGCAATATTTTATACATTGATGGGGTTGAATTACAATGGTCTATACATCTCTCAAGTTTGCAAACCTGAACTTAAGGAGTCCATTCCATGTATATAAATTTACTTCAAATAGAAACTTCCTTCCCAGTAAATAGACATGCTCAGCCTCCCAGAGGTGTTAGGATATTTTTCCAACATTGATTTGTTTGCCTGTTTCAGAACTTGACATGAAGCAAGCACTTGCTATATACTTTCCTGTAAGGTTCCTTTAATTTAGTATGTTTTTGAGTGTTGTTTCTTTAATGTTGCATGTATCAGTAGTTTGTCCCTTCTTCAATAATATATGAATTATAAGAATTCATCCCATTATATGACTATACTATCGTTTGTTTATTTATTATCCTACTGATATATACCTGTGCTGTTTTTAATTTTGGGCTATTCTAAATAAGATGCCACAAACATTTTTGTACAAGTTTTTTTGTGGGTATAGATATTTATCTTTCTTTGGTAAATACTTAGAAGTGGAATTGCTGGGTCATAGAGTAGGTATATATTTAATTTCATAAGAAAATGCCAGTTTTCTTTGCAAGGTAGTTGTACAATTTTACACTCTCACCAATAACTGGAAATGTTGATTGTTTCTCATCCTTGCCAACACTCGGTGTTGTCAGTTTTTTATATTGTATTGTAAGCATAATGGTAGTATTTAATGACATCTCATTGTGTCTTTAACTTCTATTTTCCTAATGACTATTGATTTTGAGTACTTTCAGTATATGTTAATTGGCCATTTAAATGGCTTCTTTTATAAAATGTCCATTCAAGTCTCTTGCCATTTTATATTAGGTTATTTTTATTTTTTTGTTATTGATTGTAGTTCCTTAAATATCTGAATGCTGGATCTCCTTCATCAGATATATGTTTTATATATCTGTTTCTACCAGTCTAATCCGTCTTTGTAATTCTTAATAGTGTCTTTTGAAGAGCAATCATTAAAATTTTGATGAAGTTTAATTTAACATTTTGTTCTTGTATGGTTAGTGTTTCTTCACACATTAACTTTTGGGAACCCTGCTCTGTATCTTCTTACCTTCTCTAAACTCTTAGCCTGATTTAACTGTGACACAAACAGAATAAGGGACCCTCTTCCATTTCGAATCTTTATCACTTTATGATATCACTCTTCAAGCTCGGCTTCAATGATCCCAGAAAACTTCCAAGGAGGTGGACTCAACAGGCACTTTTTAAAAAAATGTCCCCTGGGCATAAAATAAATGTTTGATAGTTATTATTTGAAGGAAAGGACAGCTGTCTTTGTTTCCTGTTGTTCTTTTTTTTTTTCAGAGACACAAATTCCTTTCTATGTTTAAAAATTACTGCAAGCACCAAGATCAAGGTTGCAAATTAAAATCTTCAGAATTATGAACCCACAGTGAAGTGCAAAGAAAGGGGAGGATTGGGATGATTATAGTAAACTCCTTAGGCTCATTTTTTCTTTTTTAAGTTTCTATGGAACTCTACTGTTTCTTCAGTAATCTCAATGTTAGTTCAATAGGCTCATTTTTTTAATGCTCCTGTATTTAGAAACAATCACCTGAAGATCTAATCACATTTGACAGAGAGTTAGGACACAAAGTACATGTCTTTGGTGAGAAAAAGCAGACACAAGGGACAAGGCACTTTGCCTCAGGCCACAGTGGGGAGCTTGGAACAGAAGCCAGTCCCCCTCTATCAGGAGATCCCAGTTGCCTCTGAAATTCCATCAGAACAGGCAGAACACAAAAGAGAAACCCACTGAGGAGAGGAAATGTTTTCCCACAAAAGCAATTTCCTCCAATTTGTATTTCAGCAACAAATTTGTTTCCAGTTTCAGATTCCATTATTCAAAAATGACCTGTTGCCTTTCAACTCAAACAGAACCTCTCTCCTTCTTCAGTGATGTGCTCTAAATATTTATCAATGCCACTTGGCCCTTAGTCCCCCTTCTCTGGCTTTATTGAGGTGAGCCACCAGCCCCCAACAACATTTCTCAAGCCTTGACTACTGTTGTGTCTTTCACGTGGGTTGGTGTGCTTTCTCATGTGATCTGTGAGGTGCTATAAACATTTACAACTGAACTGTCAACATGAATAAATAAAGCACTGTAAATTTTTACAGTTTAGTGACCTTTATTATGCTTTTTATACTCTTGCTAGGTCTAGAAGATTTGCTTTATCTCAAGATAAATAGATTAGATTATTGTAACTATATTACTCAGTATGAGTTGCACTCAAATCCTGAAACTGTCTCATTCTTAGAGCTGTGTGTGTGTGCGCTCGCGCGTGTGAGCATGTGGGCTTTAAGTTAGAATCTGGTTAATTAGTGATAGAAACAAAACCTTGATTAAAATTTCAATCTTCCTCTCATTGACAACTACAGTTGCTTAAGGTAGCAGTTCCAAAACTTTAGAGGCTCAGAATACCCTAGAAAATTGTTAAAAAGTAGATTGTTGTCCCCTACCTTCCCAGTCTTTGGTTTAGAAGATAGGAGGTGGGGTCCAGAAACTTGCCTTTCTAACAAGTGCTGATGCTGCCAGTCCAGGGATCTAAATAATTGATTTGGTTCTTTAAATTGAAGAACCAGGGATATTTTCCTTTTTAGTTTTGAGTTCCAGCAAGTGGTTGCCTTATTTCTAATTGTGAGCTATGCGGAGGACTAAGGCTTTGTTGTCAGAGAGGGAGAGCTTGCCTTAAAAAACCTGGAGAGCAAGTGACCCTCACACATGGACAAATACACATCTCAAAGTACTGAGGGTACCAGTGGGTAGCCTGCCCAGTCTCAGTGATCCCCAGCTGTGCTGGGCCTCTTCTCCTTTGGGAAGGCCATGAGAATGTTTTGGCCCTACTTTCCCCTACACATTACCACTTCTTTCTACTCAGCTACTTTTCAACTTCATCTCCAGGAATATGTTAATCAAGAGGACTCATGTCTCTTCTTAGCTTATCTTCTACACTCCTATTTGTTTTAAACATTAAGTTTCTTACACACACTTAATGGCTCAACTCAAACCTCTCCCTTTTTTTCTCTATCTCTCTATCTCTGTGTCTCTCTGTCTCTGTCACTCTCTCTCTCTCTCTCTCTCTCTCACACACACACACACACACACACACAGACATACCCCTTCCTCATGGTACCCTATAAAACTTTCAGTGCCTCTCTGTGGTCTGAGAGCATTTTGGTCATACACATCACTCAGCACATGGTCCTCCACTTTTCTGGTTATGTGTTTAACCTTCCCTTTGAAACTCAGGCCCTTCTAGACAGAGCAGTATCTTATTTGTGTCTATCACACTGCAAAGTCACACTCAATTAGCTGAGGGAAGAAGGCAAGACGGAAGGAAGGAGGAAGAGCGTAAGTTCTATTCCCAGGAAATATGTAGACATTTATTATGGAAGGGATAGTGTGGTAGCTGCATGGTTGCAGAAAGCAGTGAGGGTTACTACCTACTGTGACAACCCTGGAAATGGATCTTCACAGCAACATGGAATGAGCCGCGTGAATGATTTTGCCTTAGGTCAAAGACATGGCTCTAACCCAGCAAAGAAAAAGAAAGCAGAGTGTATCCCCTGCATACCTGGCATTCTCACGCATCTTGGCAGAGATGGTACTGATGCCATGGCAATGGCAAGGGGCTCTTTGGAGCCTTTCATTTGTGACTGAAGGGTTCTGGGACTCAGGAAACACATGGGACAAGATAAAAACAAGGGCAGGAATAATATTTACAAAAAGTCACTCAGTATTGGCTGCCTACGTGTCAGGTACTCTTCTAGGATCTGAGTGTACAATAATATTGACTGGTCAAATTAAAATAATATGAAATAAAAATCATGTACTTTTCTATCATCTAATTTATCTTTAATATCTTGCAAATATACATGAATAATAAATTCATATCACACACTATATGTCTTTTTGCTACTTCTAAAAAGAGCTTAAAATACATTTTTCAAACAGTCTCCTGGGAGAGTGTTGGGCAGTATCTTGCAAAGCTAAATAGAGCGTTATCATACAATCCAGCAATCATACTCCTAAGTATTTACCCACATGAATTGAGAACTTAGGTTTGTACAAATATCTTCACACAAATGTTTATATATTTATAATTGCTAAACTCATAATTCATAGTATTCAATCCATAACTGCTAAAGATGGGAAGCAATCAAGATGTCCTTCAATAGGTAAATGGATAAACAAACTCTGGTACATTCATACAATGGAGTGTTATTCAGCAATGAAAAGAAATTACTATTAAGCCATAAAAATACATGTAAAAACCTTAAGTGCATATTGTTACATGAAAAAAAAAGCCAATCTAATGGGCTATTGTATTATTATAACTATATGACATATAGCTATATGACATTTTCTCTGGAAGAGGAAAAACTATGGATATAAAGATAAAATGATTATCAGGGGGTGGGGAGGTGGACCTACAATGCTAAGAAACTAACCTGAGATAGGTGGTCATACCTATCCTAAAACTATCAAAAATATCCTCCAGTAACTCTCAGTTCAGAATCACTATGAAGAGTTATTTTATTTTATCTTTGAAATTTAATTGTATTAATCTTGTATTACATCCGCCCCCTTTTTCCTCCCCTCTGTCCCCTTCCCCACCCATCCACTGCCCACTGAATTCAATCTCATTTGTTGTCCATGTCCATGGTTCTTCCAAGCTAGTTGCTTGACTAATCTGCTCCCCTTCTTTGCTTCCTCTCCCCCTCTCCCACATCCCTTCTGCCCACCAAAGGTCTATTCATTGTATTCATGTATCTGGTTCTGTTTTGCTTATTTGTTTTGTTCATTTTTGTCCTGTAATGTGTGAGATCATAAGGTATTTGTCTTTCACGGACTGACTTACTTTACTAAGCATAATACTTTACAATTCCATCCATATTATCGCAAATAAGGAAAGTTCTTTCTTTTTTTCTGCTGCATAGAACTCCATCGTGTAAATGTACCAAAGTTTTTTGATCCAATCATGCACTGATGAGCACTTAGGCTGTTTCCAGCACTTGGCTATTATAAATAGTGCTGCTATGAACATAGGGGTACATAGGTTCCTATGAATTGGTGTTTCAGGATTCTTTGGGTATAGTCCTAGTAGTGGAATTGTTAGGTCAAAAGGCAGTTCCATTTTTAATTTTTTAAGGAAACTCCATACTGTTTTCCATAGTGGCTGCACCAGCCTGCATTCCCACCAACAGTGTACCAGGGTTCCTTTTTCCCCACATCCTTACCAACACTTGTTTGTTGATTTGTTGACAGGTGTGAGGTGGTATCTGATTGTGGTTTTACTTGGCATCTCTCTGATGGCTAGTGATGTTGAGCATTCTTTCATATGCCTTTGGGCCCTTTGTATGTGTTCTTCAGAGAGTTGTTTGTTCAGGTCTTTTGCCCATGTTTTAATTGGGCTGTCTGTCTCCCTGGTTCTGAGTCATATAAGTTCTTCATATACCCCTTGTCTGAGGTATCATTGGCAAATATGTTTTCTATCTATGTAAAGTATGTCATTGGTATTTTAATTGGGATTGCATTGAATCTATAGATTGCTTTGGGTAGTATGGGCATTTTAATGATGTTAATTCTTCCCATACATGAACATGATATATGATTCCATTTATTTATATCTTTCTTAATTTCTTTCTTCAATGTTCTATAGTTTTCTGAGTACAGGTCTTTTACTTCTTTGGTTAAGTTTATTCCTAAGTACTTTATTTTTCTTGTTGCTATGGTAAATGGGACTTGTTTCCTAGCTTCTATCTCTGATGTTTCATTATTGGGATACAAAAATGCTTTTAATTTCTGAATATTGACTTTATATCCAGCTATTTTGCTAAATTTGCTTATTAGGTCAAGTAAGTTTTTGGTGTAGTCATGGGGTTTTGTATATACACTATCATATCATCTGCAAATAATGACAGTTTGACTTCCTTCTTTCCAATTTGGATGCCTTTGATTCCTTTTTCTTCTCTGATAGCTAAGGCTAGAACTTCCAAAACAATGTTGAACAGAAGTTGAGAAAGTAGACAGTCTTGTCTCATTCCTGATCTTAGGAGGAAAGTTTTCAGTTTTTGCCCCTTGAGTACGATGTTGGCTTCAGGTTTCTCTAATATGGCCTTTATGATGTTGAGGTATGCTCCCTCTATTCCCATTTTGCTGAGGGTTTTTATCATAAATGGTTGCTGTACTTTTTCAAATGTTTTTTCAGTATCTATTGATAGGTTCATATGAGTTTTATCTTTCATTTTGTTGATATGGTGTATTACATTTATTGACTTGTGAATGTTGTACCATCCTTGCATCCCTGGGATGAAATCCACTTGATCATGGTGTATGATCTTTTTAATGTATTGCTGGACCTAGTTGGCCAATATTTTGTTGAGAATCTTAGCATCTATGTTTGTCAGAGATAATGGCCTATAGTTTTCTTTCTTAGTTGTGTCTTGACCTGGTTTTGGGATTAGAATAATATTGGCCTCATAGAAAGAGTTTGGGAGTCTTCCCTCTTCTTAAATTTTTTGGAACAGGTTGATAAGGTTGGGAGTTAGTTCTTCCCTAAATGTTTGGTAAAATTCACCTGTGTAGCCATCTTGTCTGGGGCTCTTGTGCTTTGGGAGATTTTTGAATACTTCTTCAATTTCACTACTTGTTATTATTCTATTCAGGATTTCTGCTTCTTCTGGATTCAGTTTTGGTAGATTATACATATCCAGAAATGTGTCCATTTCACCCAGGTTGTCATATTTCTTGTCATATAGTTGTTTCTAGTAATTTCTAACAATCCTTTGTATTTCTGAAGTATCAGTTGTGATTTCTTCTCTGTCATTTCTGATTTTGTTTATTGGGGTCCTCTCTTTTTCTTGATGAGTCTGGTCAAAAGCTTGTCAATTTTGTTTATTTTTTTCAATGAAACAGCTCCTAGATTTATTGATTTTTTTAATTGTAGTTTGAGACTCTAAGTTATTTAATTCTGCTCTGATCTTGATGATTTCCTTCCTTCTACTGGGCTTTTATTGTTGTTGCTTCTTTAGTTCTTGCAGCTTTATCGTTATGTTGTTTGTATAAGCTTCTTCTATCCTTTTTAAATAGGCCTGTATTGCTATGAATTTCCCTCTGAGGACTGCCTTTGCTGTGTCACATAGCTTTTGGGTTGTTGTGTATTCATTGTCATTTGTTTCTAGGAACTTTTTGATTTCATCTTTGATCTCATTGCTAACCCATTCATTACTTAAAAGTGTGTTATTCAGACTCCATGAGTTAGTGTGTTTTTGATTTTTTCCTTTGAGGTTGGTTTCTAGTTTCAATCCATTGTGATCTGAGAAGATGCTTGGTATGATTTCAATTTTCCTGTATTTCTGAAGGCTTGTCTTGTGACCTACCATGTGGTCTGTCTTGGAGAAAGTTTCATGTGTGTTTGAAAAGAATGTGTATATTGCTTCTTTGGGGCAAACAGTTCTGTATATATTAGTTAGATCCATTTCCTCTAGAGTGTTGTTTAATGCCACAATATCCTTGGTGTTTTTTGTTTGGAAGATCTGTCCATTGTTGATAGTGGGGTATTAAAATCCCCTACTATTAGTGTGTTGCTGTCTATATCCTTCTTAAAGTCCTCCAAGATTTTCCTTATATATTTGGGTGCTCCTATGTTGGGTGCATATATGTTTACCAGAGTTATATCTTCTTGATTGATTGTTCCCTTAAGTATTATGAAATGTCCTTCTTTGTCTCTTTTTATGACCGCCATCATAAAATCTATTTTGTCTGAAATAAATATTGCTACTCCAGCCTTTTTTTCATGTCAATTTGCTTGATATATATTTTTCCATCCCTTCACTTTCACTCTGTGTCAATCTTTTGTCCTAAGGTGGGTCTCTTGAAGACAGCATATATGTGGGTCATGTTTTCTTATACATTCAGCTACCCTATGTCTTTTGATTGGCATATTTAATCTGTTTACATTTCAGGTTATTATTAATTCATACGCATTTATTGTGATTTTTCCACTTTGCACCTGTGTTCCTCTCTGTCTTCTTTTGTCTGAGAAACTCCTTATTTCTCCTTCCATTTTGAATGAGAGCCTTACTGGGTAGAGTATTCTTGGTTGCAGGCCTTTGTTTCCCATTACTTGGAATATTTTTTGCCATCCCCTTCTGGCTGTGCACCCCTGAATCCAGATGCTTATTGCCCCAATTCACAGGGACCTGCAGTGCCTCATGCTCCTTACCCTATCCTCCAGCTGATCTGGCACTTGAGAACTCTATCAGCACTGCCATCTACTCTGTTGTCATCTTTTTCACGAAGATTTCTTAAATCTTTGCTATTTTTCTTTTTTCCATTTTTGGTAAAAATCAGTTCTGCATATCAAATGCTTGAATGAAAAAATACTTTCTCATAGACTATCATTAGAGTAAACCAATATTAAATATTATTTATATTTATTATATAAATATTGAATAGGTAAAAATAAATATATAACCAGAAACAATTATCTTTAAAAACAAAATGTAGACTCTTATAGCAGACCCTGTTTTGCCCTGTGTGCTATTTTCTGTTTTGAACATGAATAGAAATGTGTGACATTCTGTGAGTATCTACCTTCACATAGGTGCTCTACTGGGGGCCTCTCTGCTTGAGTTAGAGGCTCGGGTAAAGATCCAAATGTAATGTTGGTTATACTTTCCTATAGGATATTGGAGAGCCTGCAAATTTAAATTTTATTTCTAGAAGCTTCATTAGGCAATACTCTTTCCATTTTGGCTACTACATAGACTTGTCATGAGAATGCCATAGACACGGTACCTGAAGAGGTGGGATGATCAAACCAATGAGATCCAATTTTAAGTGACCCCCCCACCACATCCTCACATGCCTTTAGACATGGTAACTCTCCAGAGGGATATCAGGCCTGTCTTTCAGGGCTTTTTGAGATTACAACTGTTTGGATTTGGATTTAGGCCCAGACTGTACAGAAATGCAGTAGAATTATTCTGATTCTGATCTTGGCTATCTGTCTTAAGGTTGTTGATTTTCTGGTTTACTTTAGGGAATGTGCTCATTGTCACACTTTTTGCTTTTTTAGCTTATAAGTGTACCTGTACATCAAAGGTCCAGATATTTTTAATGTAAAATATAGGTTTCATGATTTTAAAATATCAATCTATTTTTATTCCTGACCTACTTCATATGGAAATAAAACAAAATGTTGTCTTATTATCTCCTCTTTCTAAGCATGTTAAATTGCATATAATCATTAGAAGGCTACTAACTATGTAAAATTTATATTTTTTGGTATAAAGCAAAATCCATTGTGGTGTATTAAAATTGTGAATACTTTCTCTTTTCCTAATCAGTTGCCTAGTTATGGTACATTTATTTAATCAGTATCTCTTTCAATATTCAAGAACATTTTTAGGACCTCTCTTTCCAGAAAGTCTGGAGTCTCTAAGGCCATCTTGGGCACTCAGGTCTGGGTGAGTGCATTTTTTCATTACCTTAGATTGGAATCCACTATTGTTTTTCCTAAAGAAAGTTGCTGGCCTTTTAAAGAAAAATCTAGACAGTGATCACACCTATATGTAAGGGTGCTGGGGAAATTGCTGGGAGATGCTACCAAGATGTTAACATAGATGCTGACAGTCTAGTGGTAGAAAAAGAAACACTTCCTCTAACTCCAATACAGAGGGACAGTCATCATTTCTTGCAAAGACTATGTCAATATACAGCACAGAGAAGGAAACAATTATTTTTTACCTGGGTGGGCCAAGGTGGAGGGGACATTTTTGTCTCGAGAGATATAGATTTCCTTTTCTTGACAAAGGAAATCAGTGCTGGATGTATCAGTAAATTTCTGTAGTCAAAAAAGAAGCAAAACACAACATTCTACTTACACATTCTCTAATGAATAATACTGGAAATAATTTCCTAAACAAAGAAAATAACTCTTCAACATAAATAAATATAGTTTATTTATGCAACATAGTTTTATAGGTTTCCAATGATTTCTCCATTGATTTTTTTTTTTCCACAGCAGAGGTTATGCGAGGAAAAACTCTTGCTTGGCCCTTGAGTGTGATGGGAAGTTTGCAGCTCTGCCTGCATTTCTCTCTGGAGCATGCATATCTCTGCAGGTCCTTCTGACAGTACTTCTTGGCTTTTCCTCAACAGGGCTTGTCTGGAATTGGATTCCTCCTGCAGGAAATAGAAAGTCTAAACTGATGCCATTACTTTTATTTACTACCATCAGCTGGTATTGAATTGCCCACTGGAAGGCCACAGTAATTCAGCCCAATTCCTGAAAGGGACTGAGTTGCCAAACCACATTATTACTATTATTACTATAACTATTACACCTAACCTGCAAGGAATAACATGTATACCATTAGCAGATGAGGTGGTATTTGTCTCTACATTAGAAAAAGAAGAGCAACTTAACTTGTTCCCATTGTCCAACCTGAGTGATGCAACATTCCAGTAACACTAGCTATCATTTATAAGAATGGAAGCATCCCTGGCTGGTAGCACAGTGGATAAGGTGCCAGCCTGCGAACCCAAAGGTCACAGGTTCGGTTCCCCAGCCAGGGCACATAACCAGGTTGCAAACCATGTCTCCAGTCAGGTCTGTGGCTAGAGGCAGGTGAAACGCAACCATACATTGATGTCTCTCTCCCTCTCTCCCTCTCTGTCTCTCTCCCTTCCCCTCTTTCTGAAAATGATGAAATAAAATCTTAAAAAAAAAAAAAAAAAGAATGGAAGCAAGTATATAATTATGCCGATTTCATCTATAATTAGTCTTGTCTAGTCTTTATTAGAAATTTCTGTCAAGAGAACATGGAATATAAAAGAAGGAGAAGAAGTATGCTCTACAATATCTGTCTTTAAATTAAAATTCTGCTCTGAAAAAAAGAACATTTAATTTAATTAAAATGAAAGTTACTAAACAGGAGTTCTCTGTCATTTGCTGCTACCCAGAATGATGGGTAGCAGAATTTGTGTCTACCCAGAATGATGGGTGGTAGGGAAAAGTCATACTTTAGATAGGCTATAATATTGGAGTAGATAGTATCTGAGGTTACTTTCAGTTTTGATATCCTGTGACGCTATAGAAAAATAGCTGCAAGTATGATGAACTCTGCATAGAATAAAGGCAAAATGATAGATTGCTGCAAAGTAGAGGTAAAGAAGGCAAGCAAAACATATAGAATGTGTATAATTCTGAATAGCAGTAAGGAGTGGACTGAGTGGGTAGAATTAAGAAGTTGTGCTTTATTGACATTTTTTCTCTTCTAGAAATTGTATTAAGTATATGAAAGGAAATAAGATATTGGACAGCTGCAGAATCTTCCCTTCCCTAAATTTCCCCCAAAGTATAATCTACCTATAAATGTTTGTATGTACACACACATATAAATGACTAGTGCATGGGTCACACTAATGAGTTGGCCCATTTATTGATTATTTTGTTTTTAGAATTCTCCATAAGAACCCTTTAAAGACATTCTGAAAGTAATAGAACAGAAATACTTGGGAATAAGAGCCTCTAAACTGAAATTATTTGTCCTATGTCTGAAAAAAATATTACAAATCTCTTCTTTCTCTCTTTCTCCCCAACTAAGAGGGGAACTATAGGAAGATTTTGTAAACATACCCAGATAAAAGCCCCTTTATGGTAGCTTATGTGTCTTCTCTGTAACATTAAAGGGAACTCAAGGTTTGTGTCTGCACAGCACTGCTACCAGGGAAACAGGACCTCGTCAGAATACAATTGAGTAAAGCATCAGGTGCCCCAGTTACAAGGTCTTTTGATTGGTCTACAGCGCACATGAATCTTATACCTAAAAAAACAAAAAAGTTATTTTCCTCATATGACCTATTGTACAAACATATTTGTGTGCTGGTTCCAGACAGAATACTATATCTGGTGACCTGATTAGAGCTTGTTGATGAAAAGGTGGAAAGCAAAAGTAGGGGACAGGCCATTCCCATTTTTCATGGTTTCACTCTAACATGGTTTGGGAATTGGGAATTGGGGAAAACCCTCATACAACATGGTACCCTAGAACACAGTTTCACTCTAACATGATTTGAGTATTAGAGAAATCCCTGAACAATGTGGTGCATAATAAGAGCTTTTAAGAGCAAAAAATATCTCATTGAAAATTAGGGAAATCCCTAACAAACACAGAATGTAATAAGAGCTTTTAAGAGCAAAAGATATTGCATTTGAAATTTTTCATTAATGGTGCTTAGTAGTGATATGATGAAGAAAACATTATTTAATACATATTAATATTTATACTTTTGGTGAAAATTGCTTTAAATTTCCCTTAATTATAAAAATTAATAATATTTTAAAAAATTTCTGGAGCCTGACCTCCTTTTTTGTACTAGTTCTTTCTTTCATATAACACAGATTCACACAACTCAGCATTTTTTAGGAACCTAACAACCATGTTATATGGGGATTACCTGTAATCATTGGTACAATACTTATTGATTCTAACTCCATTACCCAATCTTTTTCCTGTAAATAAGTACCATTCAAGAAACCATCTTCATCAAATTTTTATTTTATTGGTGATAAATAATTATATTCATACTACAGAAAATGATGTATGAATGTACTAATGTGCTCATCCAAGAAAAATCTGAAATGTGGTTATTTCTAAAGCACATTCTTCAGGAAGGCAAAAAAGATGTAGTAAATATCAAATTATGAATTCTTATTTCATATGCATTTAGTTATTTAGTAAAAAATCTTGGAATAAAACCTTCTGGAAAATTTCATGCCCTGTTTCTAGTTTGTCATTGTGTTTCCCTGTGCATGATTTTAGTATTTACAGATTTTTTTCACTTTCTGCTTAGAATTTACCTAAAGTAATTTTTCTTATATTTTATTTTTAAACCAGTAACCCAAGTGTTCTTATTTTCAGCAATAATGCTTAAGCTTACCATTGCATTTACAAAGGACATTTCAGAATATTTTAACCTACTTCCTGATAATGACTTGCCTGACAATAGCGTGATTTCAAATAAAATCTGTTTTACTTCATTAGGTCTAGAGGGGCCATTTATCTATTCTCCCACTAGGCAAATGCAGGTCTAGTGGAGCTGAAGTAGCCCATATAATCAAGGACTTATCAATGTGATCTCCTCTGAAAGTTTATCCTTATTCTTTTTTTTCTTTTCTTTTAAAAATATTTTTACATATTTATGAGCCCTGACTGATGGTGCAGTGGATAAGGTGCTGGCCTGTGAACCCCAAGGTCACTGGTTCGATTTCCAGCCAGGGCACATATGAGGTTGCAAGCCAGGTCTTCAGCCAGGTCCTAGCTGGAGGCAGGTGAAAGGCAACCATACATTGATGTGTCTCTCTATCTGCCTCTCTCCCTTCCTCTCTCTCTAAAAAATAATAAACAAAATCTTTTAAAAAATGTTTAAAATAAATAAATAAATAAAATATTTTTACATATTTTTACTGTATTTTTTTTTCCATTACCATTTAGCCCCCTTCTACTTCTTTCCCCAGCAATTATCACACTGTGGTCCATGTTCATGAGTCCTTTTTTTTTGCTCAATCCCTCTGTCTCCTACTCTCCCCTTTAGCTGTCAACCTGCTCTCTGTCTATTGAGTCTGTCTCTATTTTGCTTGTTATTTCAGTTTGTTCATTAGATTCCACATATGAGTGACGTTATATGGTATTTGTCCTTTCTGACTGGCTCATTTCACTTAGCACAATGTTCTCCAGGTCCATCCATACTGTCTAAGAGGGTAAAATTTTCTCCTTTTTTATGTCCAAATACTATTCTGTTGTGTAAATGTTCCATAGTCATTTTATCCACTCTACTGACGGAGACTTATGCTACTTCTATAACTTGAGAATTGTAAATAACACTCAGTGAACAGAGAAGTGCTTATGTTCTTTCAAATTAGTGTTTTGGGGTCCTTTGGCTATATTTCCAGGAGTGGGATTGCTGGTCAAAAGGCAGATCCACATTTAAGTTTTGAGGTATCTCCATACTGCTTTTCACAGTGGCTGCATCAACCTGCAGTCCCACCAACAATGCAAAAGTGTTCCCCTTTCTCCACATCCTTGCCGGCACTTGTTTGTTGATTTATCGATGACAGCCATTCTGACACATGATATCTCATTGTGTTTTAGTTTACATTCCTCCAATGATTAGTGACATTATGTTTATTTGCCATCTGTATGTCCTCTTTGGAGAAGTGTCTATTCAGGTCCTTTGCATATTTTAAATTGTTGTTTGTAAGCCCTGGCTGGTAGCAGAGTGGTTAAGGCGCCAGCCTGTGAACCCAAAGGTCGCAGGTTTGATTTCCCAGCCAGGGCACATAACCAGGTTGCAAACCAGGTCTCCAGTCAGGCCTGTGGCTGGAGGCAGGTGAAACACAACCATACATTGATGTCTCTCTCCCTCTCTCCCTCTCTGTCTCTCTCCCTTCCCCTCTTTCTAAAAATAATGAAATAAAATCTTGAAAAAAAAGAAGAAAAAAAAAGATTTGCTTAAAAAAAAAGAAAAGAAAAAAAGAGAAAAATTAAAAATAAAATAAAATAAAATAAATTGTTGTTTGTATTTTGGGTGTTCAGTTTTGTAAGGTCTTTATAAATTTGGATATTAACCCCTTATCACATGTATTGATAAATATGTTATCCCATTCTGTGGGTTGTCTTTTTATTTTGGTGATGTTTTCCTTTGCTGTGTAAAACTTATTAGTTTGATGTAGTCCCATTTGTTTATTTTTTCTTCTGTTTCCCTTGATTGGGGAGATATATAAAAAAAAATTGCTATGAGCAATGTCCAAGATTTTGCTTCTTTTTTTTTTTTCTATTATTTTTATGGTTTCAGGTCTAACATTTAAGTCTTCAATCCAGTTTGAATTTATTCTTGTGTATAGTGTAAGAAGATGACCTGGTTTCATTTTTCTGCATGCATTTGTCCAATTTTCCCACCACCGCTTATTGAATAAACTACCTTTGGTTCAGTGTATGTTCTTGTTTCCTCTGTCAAATATTATATAAAGGTGTTGGTTTATTTCTGGGCTCTCTATTCTGTTCTATTGATCCATGTCTCTATTTTTATGCCAGTGCCATGCTGTTTTGATTACTATGGGCTTATAGTATAGTTTGATATTAGGCAGCATGATTCCTCCAATTTTGTTCTTCTTTCTCAGGATCACTGTTGCTATGTGGGGCCCTTTGTGTTTCCATACTAATTCTTGAAATATTTGTTCTAGTTCTGTGAAAGGCATCATTGAACTCTTGATAGAAATTGCATTGAATCTATAGATTGCTTTGGGTGTCATGGGGATTTTAATGTGTCAATTTTTCCTATTCATGAATACAGTATGTGTTTTCACTTATTTATATCTTTTTCAACTTCTTTTTTTCAGTGTCATAACTTTCTGAGTACAGGTCTAGGTATTTTATTATTTTTGAAGCAATTAGGAATGGGATTGTTTTCCAACTTCTTTTTTGTTAGTACATTTTTAGCATATAAAAATGCAACTGATTTCTGACTATTAATCCTGCTACTTTGCTGAATTTGTTTATCTGTTCTAGTAGTTTCTTGATGGAATCTTTGGGGTTCTTTGTGTACAGTACCATGTTATTGGCAAATAAAGATAGTTTTACTTCTTTTTTTCCAACTTGGGTGCCTTTTATTTTTTTTTTCTTATCTGATTGCTATGGCTAGGACTTCCAGTATTATATTGAATAAGAGAGGTGAAAGTGGATACCCCTGTTTTGTTCCCAATCTTATGGGGAATGCTTATAGTTTTTGCACATTGTGTCTGATGCTGGCAGTGGGTTTGTCATATATAACCTATTATGTTTAGGTTTTATGTATGTTCCCTTTATTGCCACTTTGCTGAGATTTTTATAATAAATGGGCACTAGATTTTATCAAATGCTTTTTCTGCATCTAATCATGTGCATTTTATCCTTCATTTTGTTTACATGATGGATCACATTGATTTGTGAATGATGTAGCAACCTTGCATTCTCACTGAGTGCAATCCCACTGGATCATGGTGTATGATCCTTCTGATATATTACTGTATTCAGTTTGCTAATTTCTTTTTTGAGGATTTTAGCATCTACGGTTATCACGGGTATTAGTCTGTAATTTTCTTTCTTTCTTTTTTTTGCAGTGTCTTTATCTGGTTTTAGAATTAGGATAATGCTAGTCTCATAAAATGAGCTTGGAAGCTTTCCATCTTCTTGAATTTTTTGAAATAATTTGAGAAGGAGAATATTAATTCTTCTCAGAATGTTTGGTAAACTTCACCTATGGTGGAATCTGGTCCAGGTCTTTTGCTTGTTGGGAGGTTTTTTGTTTGTTTGTTTTTATTGCTTTCATTTAATTTGGTGTAATCTGTCTATTCAGATTCTCTGATTTAGTTTTGGAAGATTGTATGTTTTTAGGAATTTATCCATTTCATCCAAGTTGTCCAGTTTGTTGGCATATAGTTGTTCATAATATTATCTCATAATTCTTTGTATTTCTTTGGTGTCAGTTGTTATTTCTTCTCTTTAATTTCTGATTGTATTGATTTGGGTCTTCTCTCTTTTTTTCTTGATGAGTCTGATTAAAGGTTTGTCAATTTTGACCAGCTTTTCAAAGAACCAGCTCTTGGATTGCTTGATCTTTTGTATCATTTTTTAGACTCTACTTCTGCTCTGATCTTTATTATTTCTTTCTTTCTACTCACTTGGGCTTTGCTTGTTGTTCTTTTTCAAGTTCCTTTAAGTGTAGAGTTAGATTGTTTATTTGAGCTTTTTCTTGTTTTATGAAATAGGCCTACAATGCTATGAACTTCTCTCTTAGGATTGCTTTCCCCTGTGTTCCACAGATTTTGGATTGCTGTGTTCTCATTTTCATTTGTTTCAAGTTATCTATTGATTTCTTCCTTGATCTTGTTGTTGACCCCATTCATTGTTTAATAACATGTTATTTAGCTTCTACATTTTTCTGTGTTTTTCAGTGTTCTAGTAATTGATTTCTAGTTTCATAACATTGTGGTCAGAGAAGATGTTTGATATGATCTCAATCTTTGTAAATTTATTGAGACTTATTTTGTGTCTTAACATGTCATCTGTCCTAGAAAATGTTTGATGTACACTTAGAAAGTATGTATATTCTGCTATTTTGTGGTGAATGTTCTGAAGACACCAATTAAATCCAATTGATTTAGTGTGTCATTTAAAGCCACTATGTTGATTTTCTGTCTGGAAGATCTATCCAATGAAATCAATGGGGTGTTAAAATCCCCAGCTATGACTGTATTTCTATTGATATCTCCTTTTATATCCATCAATATTTACTTTACATATTTAAGTTCTCCTCTGTTTCCTTTATTTGTATAGCTGGTTCTGTTTACCAGGTCATTTAGCAAGTCCAGAATTATTATTCAAAACAAGATAATATGCTTATGTAGTGTAGTGTATACCATAAAGCCCTAAACTAGAAGAGACACTTAAAATTTGACAGAAACTTTTCTTTTGCAGTAAGATCAACTGTTTTCTCTTAGATAAGGTAATTTAATTTTTTATTAATCCGTATGGTTTTGTCCTCTTGCCTAGGAAACAAGTAAAGACAAGTTTTAGTTCCCTCTTCCAAGTTTTCATTATCAATAAATGCCTCTGAGGTCAGCTGAGATTGTTTAGCCCACACATCCAGTTTGTATCTTAATTACAATAACATCTTGTCACAGACAGCCAAAACAATGATATAAGGAAACACTAGATATTTTTCTACTCCCCTGCTCCCCCCATACCTCCAGCTCCCTTCTTGCCTTTCCTCATTCCCAACTTCATGGAGCCCGGAAACTCTAGCAGCATTCCTAAAAAGTTACATAAGACACCAGAAGTAGATAACATTGTATGTTTCAAGTTTAAAATGCATAATGTTTATGCCTTTAGGGAGAAAAGAATGAAAGAATGTCCCTTTCAGGAACCATATCTGAAATGACTGGGAAGCTGACAAGTGTTTCCCTTATAGTAAAAATGATATTTAAGTACTTTGGGTGTTTTTACTACCCAGTAAATGGAACTTTCTTTATTCCTTAAGAATAAGGAATAAGGATTTCAGGGTCCACATTACAGTTAGCTAGGCTGAGATTTCCAAGGTTTCATTTGAGGCAGGGACAAAGGAAGGAGCACTTTGATCCAAGAGCAGTATCTCTGTGGTGAGAACCACTCTTTTTTTAATGGCATGGAGTGAAAGCAGTGGAGAACATAGGTCTTGGCTTGGCATAAAAAGAAAGCAAGCCAGGTTCTCTTGCTGACTGACATATGATCACCTCCTGATGCCTACTTTTCAAGTACGGAGAGTTAGGTCTGTCCAACATCCAGAGTTTTTATTCATAACAGCCTTTCCTTTGCAGCTGACATAATACAAGCCTCCTCTAGAAACAGTAGTAGTGACTGTGCAAAATTTACAATACGAGATCATTTTTTTTTTTTTTTTTTTTGGAAAATGGAAGCTCACACACAAAAAAGGTTTAATGTGCAAACATTTTTGCTCAAATCAATATGCCATACATAATTGGTTCTTCCAAAGCCTCCTGACCTTGCCCTTCCCTTTGGTGAGGTCAGCAACAGCAGATACGCAGCCCCAAGACTGATTCCAACACATTACAACAGTCTCCAAGGCAACATGGACTTAAGGTCATCACAGAGTGCCCAATTTCCAGGAAACTTCTGAGGCGCTCTGTTCTTTGTGGTCTGGTATTAGGGTGGAAAGTTTAACCTGAGCACAAGTGGAGGCTGGTCATCTCCTCCAGAACTTTTGCTTTTTTCTAGGGTGGGTCAGGTTTGTGAACAAGTGTGGCCCCCACCTATAATATAAATATTTTTGAAGTTTACAGAATGTAGACACAACCTTTGCCCAGTGGAATTACCACCCATGTAGGTAAGAAATAACAGAAGAGAAATGTGGTGAGCATCTTGGCTCATTTCTTAGGAAGAAGTGACTCAAGAAAAGAAATAAATGAAGGAGGAATTAACAATTCAGAAAAGATTGGGGCAATTTTTTTCTCTGTTGCCCCTATTCTTATTGTTTCTTTGACATCATACTGAATTATTTATTTTAGGTTTTATAATGGAATTATGCTATAAGTGGGATTGGAAGAGTGCAACTGAAATAAAATGCAAAGTTTAACAATGACTCCGCACAGCAATGACTACCCTTCATTTTATAATTTTCATTGAGGTATGATTGACATACAAAAAAGCTATACACATTTAATGTATATACATCTAAATGAGTTTGAGGTAAATATTCCCCATTATTTTTTTCTTTTTTTACCATCTGAATCATTTAAAATTATATTTTATTAATCATGCTATTACAATTGTCCCAATTTTTTCCCCTTTGACTCTTTACACCCAATGCCTCCACTGCCTCAAAAATACCCACAACACTATTTATGTCCATGGGTCATGTGTTTAAGTCCTTTGGCTACTCCATTTCTTATACTGTACTTTACATCCCCATGGCTATTCCTATTTGTACTTCTTAATCCCCTCACCTCTTCACCATGTTCCTACTACCATATGGAAACGATAAAAAATATTGCTTATCTGCAGTTCTGTCTCTGTTCTTTTTGTTTGCATAATTTGTTGTACAAATTCAATTGTTCATAGATATGGATTTATTGCTAGTTCATAGTTTTGATATTTTACTTAAATAATTCCATTTAACATTTCATATAAATAATTTGGTGCTGATGAACTCCTTTAGTTTTCTCTTTCTCTGGGAGGCTCTTTGGCTGCACTCTGATTCTAAATGATATCTTCGATGGGTAGACCAATCTTGGATATAGGTCTCTGTTTTCCATGATTTTGAATATTTCTTACAAATCCCTTTTAGTTTGAAAGTTTCTTTGGAAAAATCATCTGACAGTCTTATGGAAATTCCTCTGTAGGTAACTAACTGCTTTTCTCTTGCTACTTTTAGGATTCTCTATCTTTAACCTTTGGCATTTAAATTGTGATATATGTCTTGGAGTGTGCCTCTGGACTTGCATGTCTATTTCCTTCACCAAGTTAGGGAAGCTTTCTTTCATTATTTTTTTCAAATAGATTTACAGTTTCTTGCTTTTTCTCTTCTCCTTTTGGCAACCCTGTGATGCAAATGTTGGAATGCTTGAAGTTGTCCCAAAGGCTGTTTACACTATTCTCACTTTCTGAATTATTTTTTCTTCTTATTGTTCTTCTTGGTTGTTTTTTCTTCCTTATGTTTGAATTCATTGATCTGATTCTCTGCTTCATCCAATCTACTGTTAATCCTCTGTAAATTATTCTTTATTTCAATTAGTTTATTTCTAACTGGACCTTTTTTTTTTTTTTTTTTTTTTTTTTTTTTTTTTTTTTTTTTTTTTTTTTTTTTTTTTTTTTTTTTTTTTTTTTTTTTTTTTTTTTTTTTTTTTTTTTTTTTTTTTTTTTTTTTTTTTTTTTTTTTTTTTTTTTTTTTTTTTTTTTTTTTTTTTTTTTTTTTTTTTTTTTTTTTTTTTTTT